>OZ035833.1:26158820-26311196 GCA_964034765.1 Knipowitschia caucasica | reverse complement strand
ACTTTGTCCAAAGCCCACACTGAAAGATCTCCGCTCCTGTGGACTCACCTCCTGCAGGAGGATCAGTGAGGGGCTGGTATGCTCTGTGACCTGGGTGCAGCTCTGACTGCCACCCCCCCGACTCAGAAATGGAATAAAGTGATTGTCTGCAGTTTGTCAGAAAGAGAGAGAGAGAGGTACTTGATTTGAAAAAAACAACGCAAGCTCCCTCCCCCTTCCTTTCTGATTGGTCTACGCCTACGTTTCCGTAACACATTTAAATGTTCATCAAGAGGTTGCATTGTTGAATTACCATTTATTAGCAGTTTTAAGCCAGGTCTCAGACAGCTTTAGGGTCTGGTCCAAGGGCACTCCTGCAGAAGTCTGCAAAAGTCTACAAAACTCTACCATTGTCTGCAAAATTCTAATTGTCACTGAGAAGGATGGTGCTTATATAGGCCTGAGTTGAGACTCAATAAATTATTTACAATAGTACATTGTGAATGGCATTTCACAATATTTATATTATTATTAGTGTGTTAGCTTTGAGTGCAGCTTTGAGTGCAGCTTTGTTTTGTTAAGGCTCATTACAGGAAAAAAAAACCTGCCTCCAAAGTTATATTTAGGGAAGCATTAACACAGCTCCTAATCCTAACCATCTTCAGTGTGGTAAGGTCCATGGTTACAGTATGTTACTGTCACAGACAAAGCATCAAACTAGCCATGATTCAATTGAAACGAACAAAACAACTTCCATAACGTGATCCATTCTTAACGACTTGCAGCACGGTGTCTGCGTTAAATACAGTCAAATGTCCAAAAATCATCACCTCCATTTGCCGCTTTGTCACAGCACCTGCCTATGCCATCGGTACCAGGCTGAGAACGCAGGACCAGTCCACACTGTCCAACGCACCAGCAGCACCAACAACAGCACCAGCACAAATAGCAGCAACGGCAACAGCGCTGATAGTGTCCTCGGCTGAACACACTAACACAGGCAGCAACTCTAAAATCTCCTGTGATAGTCAAAGCCAAGTAACACCACAAAGGAATATGCAACATCAGTAACTTCAATCCATTGTCAACGGCAACAGAAAAAGCCACACAACCTCAGTGTGATGTTGGTAAAAGTGTGTTGTTTCTCAGGACACAGTCTGCAGCCTGTATAAGAGTTTTGACAAACTCACTGAGTGGCTGCGATGCTAAGCTATGTCGTTACACTCAGGTAGCTTGCCTTTACAGCAGCATCACCAACCTCTCGCTCTGGGCACAAACAAACTGCTCTTTCTTCCGGGCCAGACACAATTATCTTCTGTCTTCTCAATTCTCCGCTCAATTTGCTGTATTTTGTGCCAAGTCTCGTAGTTTAAGATCATATTCCTTCAGCCACTTGTTGCATGATACCAAGCACCAGTGGTATCACCTCCACAAACAAATAAAAAATAGTCCACTTATTTTTGAAAAACCAGACAGTCGATGTCCACCTTTTGCCTTTTTTTACAGAGACAAAAAGGCAAAAAGTGGTATTAGTCAGAGAACACACTATGGTGGGAGCCAATACAGACGCACTCATCACGCTGCTGAGCTCAGGGCTCAGAGATTTGATACAACCCGCTCTGGCCTGCGGGCTGCAGAATTAACACCCCTGCCTTAGATTCTGAAGTAAACATCAGCATTTGGCCAGAAGGTCGTGGGTTCAATTCCCACCTCTGCACCTTCTCCACCAACTCCCACTGATGACTGCTGTCGTTGTGTCCTTGGGCAAGACACTTAACCCCACTTTGCCCAAAGCCCCCACTGAAAGATCAAGGCTCTGCTCACACTCAGTGATCAGTGAGGGGCTGGTGCTATGAGACTTGGGTGGCATCTCTGATTGTCATCCCCCTGACCCAGAAATGGATTAAAGGGTAGAAAATGGATGGATGGATGGATGGACATCAGCATTTGGCTCAGACCAAAGTCCGCTGTATGTGATCGTATATCTGTGTAATGTACAAAGGATGCCTCCTTAAGCCGTTTTAAAATACAGGTATTTTTGAGGCATCGAGGCAGGAACAGTGTATATGTTAATTAGCAAGCAATAATATTTAGATATTCACAACAGCTTGATACCAGTCAAGACAGTTTTTCAGTCTGTGACGTCGGGCCCTAGACTAGTCTCGTGAGCTAAAGTGGCCCTCTTACTATAATGTTTGGACATCCAGTGTATACAATTACTACTATTCCAAGATGTCCCCTTCCTTTTCTTTTCTTTTTTATTTCAACGTCACTGTATACTATCACTTCTATTCCAAGAAGTCCAATTGGAATGCTCTGGATCGCCATATTGACCGTGTGTTCCAGTTCCTGCCAATATCAAGCAACACCACACAACTGTTGAAGAGTGGCCAACATTCAGTTTACCACCGTGTCGCCTTTTTACCGAGACGTTTCGAGGAGTTGGAGAGTAATTTCTACCAATTTCGTTTCTAGTTTTGTTGCGACAGACAAATATTGTAGTACTTCAAAATGTATTTTTATCCAGCTACCTTAATGTTAGCATTGACTTTTTGGCACCAGAAGCAGCATGGCTAATCTGCCTCCTTTCCAACATGTCACCCAAATTAAAACATTCTCAAACCAAACCTTTTTTCTTTTTCTTTCGCCGCCATCTGCACAGCTGTCTAATCTACATTTTTATTTTCAATTAGTCTGATCTCTCGTTTTGCTCGTCGATGTTTAAACACAGATGTCAGGAAGCCGTCACGTCGCCGCCCGTAATGAGATAACAAGCTTTTCGTCAGGAGAATTAGCGCTATTGACGACAAAACCATGACATTATCTTTCTTGCGGTACTCTGCGGATTGCGGAGAGAGACTCGTATCAGACCTGGTCTGCCAAATCTCACATCTATTTCTGTTATTAATTACAAAACGCGCTCTGCTCTTGTGTTTGGGGTTCGTCAGCTCGCATTATCTCCGGCAGAACGTTGAAAACCCGAAAGATTACACGGAGCCTCTGAGGGCGTTTGAAGTCTCGCTCAGGGGCCCCGTCACACCAGGACCGTTGACGAGGGCGCGTCTAAATGTGCCGTCTTAAGCTGTAAATTTGATTAGTTTGTGTTCAATTATGTGTGTGAGGGTTGGATTAGATTTTGTGAATGATCTAAGCTGAGACACAGAGGTTGTTAATCGTTGTTTTATTTAGAGTGTGGGAGCTCAATAGGTTCTTGTTTCTGAATTCTATGTCGGTTGCTATCACTACTCAACAGGAAGAAGCAATATTTGAAAGAAAAGTAAGTAAGTTATATTTATTTATATAGTGCCTTTTACAGATCAGAGTCACAAAGCGCTTTACAATTGTTGTGGACATTTCTCTCTCGCTCCACACAGAGATGGAACCGGGGTCGCCAAACAGGAGGCGCAAACCAGTCCTATTTTTATTTATTTTTAGTGGTAGGGGAAAACGGAAAACCCGGAGGAAACGTGCGTAGACATGGCTAGAACGTGTACGTTAAAACTCACTGTGTTACCTCCAGAGGTCTCCCATCACAGTACTAACCAGGCTGAGCCCTGCACAGCTTCATTTGTCTGGCGGGAACTGGATTTCGTATGTAAGAGTCATCACCTGTATCAGTACAGAAGTATCCTGCAGTCAGATCCCTGTGTCATGGTGTGGATTTTGTATTATTTTACTTTTATTTTGAGTTATTTTCCCTGTTTCAGTTTGACTTCCTGTTCCTGTGTTGATGGTCTGCCCCGCCCTAATATGTTTCACCTGTGTCTGTATTTATTTGTACCCTGTGCTCCTCTCCCCTTGTTGCTGGTTCATTGTATTGTCTCTGTCCTTGTCAGTCTGTTTTCCTGGGTTTTGTTTGGATTTTGTTTTCACCTTGGACTTTTATTTATTTTCCATCATTAAACCATTTTCTTGAGTCCTACTTCATCTCACGCCTTGTGACACCCTGCCCTTTATGACCGTCACTTTATGCTACAGTCACTTTTATTTGGATATAATAGTAATATATGAGATATAAGAGATTTTATGAATATATTTTAGCCATACCTTTAAATATTTTACTTGCACATTTGTTTGCACTTTGAGCCAAAGCAAATTCTTAGTTTGAGACCTTCCTGTGACTTGTGGCCACACCTTCATGAGAAAGCCAGATCCCATCAGACCTCTGAAGCTAAGCAGAGCAGTGTCTGTTTAGTACTGTGATGGGAGACCGTTGGTAATGAAGAAGATGACAAAGTCTAGGATCGTGTCTTTAATTCAAACAGAAGACATGTTTTATTGTTGATGGTAGGGCACGAACAAGAATGTTACAAACTGCAAGTGATAATATAGCATGGAGGAATGAACACCGTCCAATCAGCTTTCGCCGCGATGCCAGTAGCTTGGCCTTCAGATAGACAAAACAATGGAATAGTACTGGCTCCTGCAAATGTTAGAATGAAGAGTTAGAACTTTAACCATAGTTGCTTCGAAGTGTCATGAAATATCCAAAGCAACACCAGGCGCCACACCGTTAAGTACCATGATGTACCAGTAGTGCAGTGTCCTTGAGCAAGACACTTCATCCGCAATGCTTGGTGGCAGAGGAGCTGATGGGACATACTGATCGCCTTGCAAAGTAGTAGTTTATCATCATCGTGACTGTTGGGAGTGAAATAATAATTACATGTGACGCATCTTTGAGTGTTGACAAAAGCACTACATAAAACCCACGCTTTATCATTCTTTCATACAATGGCAATAAAAACAATTCTGATTCTGATCTGATTTTTTTATTTTTTTTTATTGTATTTAATCTTTATTCAACTAGGAAAGTTCCATTGAGATCCAGAAGTTATTTTTCAAGGGATTCCTGGACAGGAGGCTACAACACAACCGACTCTGAATTAACAAAAGTGGCCCCCTTAAAACATGTTTGGAATGTACATCTGTAGTCCGAATTCTCTGCATTCGCCATTTGCACTCGCACGACCACGTACCTCATCTACGTACTTTCGCCTCCGCCTCCCCCCTCCCATTACCTAAAACCATCCTTCCACTCTCCGCCCTAATCTCATCAGACCATTCCATCCCAACGTGTGAAAAAACAATGAAGCCCGCCGCGCCTCCTAGCAGATCCGCAACCCCAGTCCGCGAGATTTCTTTCGTTTTCGCACCTTCCGCACAACCACCGACAAAGATTTCATTGACTTCGGCTACTCCCCCCCTCCCCCCGTTCTCCGATTGTAATGAAACTCCCTCCGCGTGGCACCCATTTCACACTCGGGTGGCAGCAGCGACGATGGAGACGTATGTTGTATTGATGTATAATTATGAGCGCAGAGTTGTTGTCGTAGGGCGGGCGTGGCGGGGACGAGGCGTGATTGAAAGGAGAGGTTGGAATGTGCACTCGTCTGGGTGATTATACAGATACCGCGAGCCAGCGTGGCCGTCGCCCCATCGGCAATGTGTGATTCAGGTATGAAGACGGGAAGCGCATTCAAACCCAAGTGGAAATGGCACATTCCTATGGATATGTAATGTTAGTTCTCAAAGTCCTGTACTTCAAATCTATTGTGTATTTTTGCATACACTGCAAAATACAATATAATGTGAGGTAATAAATGCTGGAATTGAGTGGTTTTTGTCTTACCTCTCCAATTGTATCTTTTTAAAACAAGATCATTCTCCTTTGTCCCATTGGACGATCTTGTTTTAAGGCAGTCAGAGCGTGCTGAAATCAAGATATATTCTGGCAAATTTGAGCATTTTTTTAACTTATTTTTCATCACTTTTTGCAGTGTAGCCTAAAATAGGATAGATAAAACGTTGTTGATCTCACAATGGAGAGATCTGCTGATTAAAAAGGTAAAAAGCTGCTGATTTTACTGATTTGATGCGACTATTAGAATATAAGTCTGAGTCCAGTATTAGGTTTCTGACCTGGTTTGAAGGTTTTAGGGAGAGCGACTGGAGATGACAGATGACGCTTTATCTTCTGTTTCTGGTTATCAAAGATAATCATTTGTCTTGCAAAGTGACATACAGCATGTCATATCAAATGCAAATATTACATGCAAAGTGCATTATGTCGAGCCTCGGATTTTTATTTTATTATTTTATTTTTTTGGGGTTTTGATAGATAGAAAGATAACTAGACAGACAGAAACTTTATTGATCCCCCATAGGAGAAATTCAGGTGTCCAGTAGTAGAAAAAATAGAATTGATCATTCTAAAAAGCAAACAATAGTAATAATCAGCAACAGCACTTCACAGCAGCAGAGATGGTGTAGCCTCTGGGTGGAGCAGGACAGGTCACAGCAGCAGAGATGGTGTAGCCGCTGGGTGGAGCAGGACAGGTCACAGCAGCAGAGGTGGTGTAGCCTCTGGGTGGAATAGCCGCTGGGTGGAGCAGGGTTGTGACAAGATGCTGTGACCCAGAGGTGGGACAGCACACTCAACAATCTGTGAAAAAGTCCTTCAACAAGTTCGAGGTGGCCGTGGTAGCCACCTTGTTTTAAAAAACAAGGTACTGGACCTGGAAGGACAATCTAGATGGGACAACATCAGAATACTAAACCTGAAAGCGGCCATTGAAGGAAGCAACTTTAAACAATCAAATGCCAACTTTTGCGTGATGTCAGGTTGATCATGACTGTGGCAAAGCGACAAGGGAAAATACAATGGATCCAGCCTGAGGATTTTGCCAGATGTTCCACCGAGCGTCAGGATGGCCAGGAAAGCGTTTAATGCGGTGTGCTCGGACCAGTGGGAGCGGGTCCCGTCTCAAAAGTGGCCAAAATGACGTGCGCTGACATGCTTACAATACTGTTTAGTCGCTGTGAATTTTTGAAGGCACTCGTTAAATTAATGGGGCTCGTGCACAGTGACGCATGCGCAGGTGCATTTTTTCAAATTTTCCAGCCCCCGCGGCCATTTTGAAACTGCCCGTAGGCCACGGAAGTTGTGGCACAATAGCTAGAACGGCGGAGAATGCCGTGACTACGTCCGTTATTATTTAGTCTATGGCACGGACCTTATTAAGAAGAACATACACTTTCAGATGGCATACCCTGCGGTTCTGTCCTTCACCACCGACGGCATCAAAATGACATTTAGAGATCCAAATGAGGCTGCAGCTTTCTTGAACATAAAGACTGGATCATAATCTTTTCTTCTACTGTATTTCTCCGAAAAATGGTTTCCGGTGACTGACTATTATTCTATGTGCCAATAATAATATACAGTGCCTTGCAAAAGTATTCGCAAGGCCCCTTGAACCTTTCAACATTTCACCACATTTCAGGCTTCAAACATAAAGATATAAAATGTAAATTTGTTGTCATGAATCAACAACAAGTGGGACACAATCGTGAAGTGGAACAAAATTTATTGGATAATTTAAACTTTTTTAACAAATAAAAACTGAAAAGTGGGGCGTGCAATATTATTTGGCCCCTTTACTTTCAGTGCAGCAAACTCACTCCAGAAGTTCAGTGAGGATCTTTGAATGATCCAATGATGTCCTAAATGACTGATGATTATAAATAGAATGCACCTGTGTGTAATCAAGTCTCCGTATAAATGCACCTGCTCTTTGATAGTCTCAGGGTTCTGATTAAAGCGCAGAGAGAACCATGAAGACAAAGGAACACACCAGGCAGGTCCGAGATACTGTTGTGGAGAAGTTTAAAGCCGGATTTGGATACAAAAAGATTTCCCAAGCTTTAAACATCTCAAGGAGCACTGTGCAAGCAGTTATATTGAAATGGAAGGAGCATCAGACCACTGCAAATCTACCAAGACCCGGCCGTCCCTCCAAACTTTCATCTCAAACAAGGAGAAGACTGATCAGAGATGCAGCCAAGAGGCCCATGATCACTCTGGATGAACTGCAGATAACTACAGCTGAGGTGGGAGAGTCTGTCCATAGGACAACAACCAGTCGTGCACTTGCACAAATCTGGTCTTTATGGAAGAGTGGCAAGAAGAAAGCCATTTCTCAAAGATATCCATAAAAAGTCTCGTTTAAAGTTTGCCACGAGCCACCTGGGAGACACACCAAACATGTGGAAGAAGGTGCTCTGGTCAGATGAAACCAAAATCGAACTTTTTGGCCACAATGCAAAACAATATGTTTGGCGTAAAAGCAACACAGCTCATCACCCTGAACACACCATCCCCACTGTCAAACATGGTGGTGGCAGCATCATGCTTTGGGCCTGCTTTTCTTCAGCAGGGACAGGGAAGATGGCTAAAATTGATGGGATGGATGGAGCCAAATACAGGACCATTCTGGAAGAAAACCTGTTGAAGTCTGCAAAAGACCTGAGACTGGGACGGAGATTTATCTTCCAACAGGACAATGATCCAAAACATAAAGCCAAATCTACAATGGAATGGTTCACAAATAGACGTATCCAGGTGTTAGAATGGCCAAGTCAAAGTCCAGACCTGAATCCAATCGAGAATCTGTGGAAAGAGCTGAAGACTGCTGTTCACAAACGCTCTCCATCCAACCTCACTGAGCTCGAGCTGTTTTGCAAGGAAGAAAGGGCAAGAATTCCAGTCTCTCGATGTGCAAAACTGATAGAGACATACCCCAAGCGATTTGCAGCTGTAATTGCAGCAAAAGGTGGCGCTACAAAGTATTAGCGCAAGGGGGCCGAATAATATTGCACGCCCCACTTTTCAGTTTTTTATTTGTTAAAAAAGTTTAAATTATCCAATAAATTTTTTTCCACTTCACGATTGTGTCCCACTTGTTGTTGATTCTTGACAAAAAATTTAAATGTTTTATCTTTATGTTTGAAGCCTGAAATGTGGTGAAATGTTGAAAGGTTCAATACTTTCGCAGGGCACTGTATTTCAGGCAAACACAGGAGCAACACACAGCTGTTATTAACAAAAAACATACCTATAACAAAAAAAAAGGTGAAACATCTTTTGATCCCATTTTTGGGATCCCATTCAAATAGATAAATAAACATGTATTACATGTTTATTAATCTACAGTATTTGAATGGGACAGTGTGCTGTAATAAACAACTTTGGCTGCAAATATACTGAATTGTAGCCTTGAGGTAATATCCAAGCTTTGCCCCACAGTCACAGTCACATCACTCATTCACCCTGAACTATTGCGCATGTCTTTAGTGGTATGGGAAACCGGAGCACTCAGAGGAAACCTACACAGACATGGGGAGAACATGCAAACCTCACACAGAAAAGCCGTGTCTGGTCCAGGAATCGAGCCCAGGACTTTCTTACACAAACCCTTTAACGACTGTGCCCTCGTGCATCTTAATATTCAGATTCTCAACCAAGTAACATTGTTTTGTTGACAGTGTTTTTTTCTCTTTACAGCTCTGTCCAGAATGACCCGTCTGCCACCGTGGGCAAAGTCCGAGACCTAGCATCATTTCGGCGTCACTTCCGAATGGGCTTCATGACCATGCCGGCCTCCCAGGACCTGTCCCCTCACTCATGTGCCTCTGCCATGGCTCCCCGCTCCCAGTCCTGCCACGCGGTCGGAGCCAGCGACAGCAGCCTGGAGAACGAAGACGACTACTCCGACACGCAGTCCCAGCATGGAACCCGCTGCCCCCCGGTCAAACCCAAACGTCACCCCAGCACCCGACTCAGCGACGGCAGAGAGGGCAGAGAGAGCAGAGAGGGCAGAGAGAGCAGAGAGAGCAGAGAGAGCAGAGAGAGCAGAGAGAGCAGAGAGAGCAGAGAGAGCAGAGAGAGCAGAGAGAGCAGAGAGAGCAGAGAGGGCAGAGAGAGCAGAGAGGGCAGAGAGAGCAGAGAGGGCAGAGAGAGCAGAGAGAGCAGAGAGGGCAGAGAGCAGAGAGAGGGCAGAGAGGGCAGAGAGGGCAGAGAGAGCAGAGAGGGCAGAGAGAGCAGAGGAGCCCCTGAAGCTCCCCCTGCACACTCCAAGCACCCGGAGAGGAAGAATTGTGAGTAGAAACACCCAGGTTCACAAATAGAGTGCTGGAAAGAACCTCACCAAATCTTTATTGGAAAAGCTATTAATAACTTGGCCTTTAGCTTTATAATAGGTGCTCACACAAGCTCTTCTGTTTAACATAACTCACTTCCTCAACTCGAGGCAATAAACCTTTTTGTGATGTGTTGGTTGTGATAATAAACAATGTAATGTAATGTCTAAACAGTTTGATCATTTGAATTCTAATTAGATAAAATATGTGTCTGCCTTTAAATGTCAAGTCACCTGATTTGAGTATCTTGAACCATTTAACTGTGTAAAAGGGAGTTATATTAATGTTTGGCAGCAATCCATAAGTCTGTCATTCAAAACTTCTGTCCAATCAAAGACGACAATACAGAGTTTGTCGGTTTAGAGAAGTGCTAAAAACAGTTGTTTTAACTAAACTAAACTATCAGTCAGTTGATGTTGGATCTAATTGTTCTTTTGTTAATTGCAGCTATGAAGAAGTCGGACTCTGGCGAACTCTGCTCCAAAAAAGTTCCCCCACTGAAGCCCAAGAGAAGTCCAAGCACCCAGCTGACCTTCGATGCCGTACCCCCACGTGTGCCTGCCTCCCTGCCTTTCCAGGGGGCTGACTCCCAGGTCCAGATCGACGGGGATGATGAGCCCGTCTACATAGAGATGGTGGGACAGGTTTTTAGCAGAGAAAGCCAGACTGCCACCCCTCACCCAGTCACCCCTGTGGCCACCACCCCAGACTCTGACTCAGACCAGAGTGAAGCCATTTACGAAGAGATGAAGTATCCCCAGCAGGAAAACAGGGACGGTCACAGACACCCCCCTCCCAAACATGAAAAAGTCAAATCCTCAAAGCACTACCATCAAACACCATCCTCGTCCAGTTCTTCCTCTCTGCCTCGCCCTTCCTCATCATCACCATCTTACTCCAAGCCAAAATCAAATGTGTCAATGTCCCACTCCTCACCCCTTCCCTCCTCTGCATCTTCAACCCCAGTGCCCCAGGTTTTGTCGGCAAGCCCACACACCCCACGTGCACCCACTCCATACCTTCTTCCAGGGAGTAAATCGGAGTCTGAATCCAGCACAAAAATACCTGCTCCTTTCCCCAATCTCCTCCAGCATCGTCCCCCATTACTGGCCTTCCCACAACCTGCCGCAGCCTCCAGTGGTGTGCAGAGTAAAACCTCTGCCAAAACGCAATCGTCAAGTAGCTCTACGCAAGCCAGCTCTTCCTCGTCCACCTCCAACGCTCCTACATCCCTCTCCAGTTCAAAAGAGTCGTCGAGTTCATCGGACAAACACAATCGGGACTCACAGCTCGGCCCCGCGCCAGGACTGAGAGCAAGAAGTCACTCCACGCCTCTCCCGCCGTCCTCCAAATCCACCTCACCCTTTTCTCACCACCACCACCACCCACACCACCGGCCATCGCACTATCACCACTACCGCAAACCCGACAGAGGGGATTCGCCCGCACCCACCAAGAGCAGTAGTGGACAGTCCACAAATCAAGCAACAGTGCAGACACAGACCACAGGTTCGGGCAAAGAGAGCAAGTCTGTGAGCTTCCTCTTGAAGGAGAAAGGGGAGAAGGATAAAGATCGAGATAAAGACAGGGAGAAGGAGCGAGGGGAGAGAGAGAGGGACAAAGGACGGGAGAGGGACAAGGACAGAGAAAGAGACCGAGATCGAGACCGGGATCGAGACAGAGACAGAGACAGAGATCGAGAACGAGAGAGAGACAGAGATCGAGATCGAGAACGAGAGAGAGACAGAGATCGAGATCGGGACCGAGATGGCGGACCACACTCTTTACCCATAGACACCTCCTCTTCATCAAACCAGACGTCCCAGAGCAGCACCAGCTCAACCCCCACGCCCCTGTCCTCATCACAGCGGCCGCACTCTCGCCCCCATCTGCGTTCACGCACGCCCCATGGCCTGCCAGCATACAAGCCCCCCTCTTCGGACAGCCCCCTGCTGTGGACTTACCCCTCTGGAGGATTTCGAAGGCCCCCTGCGTACGAAAGTCTCCGAGCTGGATCACAGACACCTTCTCTACAACAGCCCTCCAGCCTGACTGGGCTCTTGGATGCACCCTCCAAAACCAACGGAGGATCAGGGTCACTCCACTCCAAAGCTGGTTTTCTGCCCTGGGACAGCCACTGCAGCTTAGGAGCAGATGAAAGCTCTTTCTGGCCCATGCAGAGGAAACTCTCCTTCAGCCATGGGAGCAGAGATACCGACAGTAAGTCTCACTTGCTTATGTAAACATGTAAAAGAATATTAAACTCATAAACAATCTGTTAAACCTAATTCCACATTACTACAGAGAATTGTACAATCAAATATTATAATTTTATTGACAAACGCAAGCATAGGTTTGAAATTCAATCGAAAAAGTACTATGTAAGGCAAGGCAAGGCAAGGCAAGTTTATTTATATAGCACAATTCATACACAAGGCAACTCAAAGTGCTGAACAAAATAAGAAAGCATTAAAATCATAAATAATCACAGAACATTAAAAAGAAAGCTAAAAATATAAAATCCCTCAGTTGTATGCACAGCTAAACAGAACTGTCTTTAACCTGGTTTTAAACATTGTCAGAGAGGAGGCCTGTCTCACATCTTCAGGAAGACTGTTCCAGATTTTAGCAGCATGAATCTGAAAAGCTGCCTCCCCATGTTTAGTTCTGACTCTGGGCACTAACAGGAGTCCAGTCCCTGTGCTCCTCAGAGTCCGGGCTGGTTCATATGGGACTAACATGTCACTAATATATTTTGGTGCGAGGCCATGGAGAGACTTGTAACAAGCAGAGCTGTTTTAAAGTCTATTCTCTGAGCCACAGGAAGCCAGTGCAGAGACCTGAGGACTGGACTAATGTGGTCGTACTTCCTGGTTCTAGTCAGGACTCGAGCTGCTGCATTTTGAATGTATAAGATAAGAAAAGATAAACCTTTATTTGTCCCTCAGTGGGGGAATTTCAATGTCACGGTTGCGCACATTACAGCAGAATAGAAGGAGAAAGAAGAGCACTCAGGTTGTACACATCAAACGGATACATTATCTAAGATAATAACCAATATAATGATAAGACAATACAATAAAAATAAAACACTATAAATGCTCAAAGTTCAAGGGTAAGTCACTTGGAGTATACACTGTAGTAGTGAGCAGCAGTCATGAGGTATTTACAGATGGTTGGTATCAGCAGAGAATAGGACCAGAATAAACAATAGTAATAATAATAATAGCAGCAGCAGGTAACGTGACGAGTGAGCAGTTCTCAGATGAATGGATTATCTAATAATGTTGTAATTAGAATTGCAAATAAAGTGACTAGTGGATTATCAGAACAGGTGGCACATGTAAAGACTCAGTTCTCATTGTACAGTCTGACAGCACCAGGAAGGAAAGACAAAAACCTCAAAAACCTCTCCTTCACACATCAAGGGTGGATAAGTCTGTCACTGAAACTGCTCTGCTACACACTCGTTTACAGAAATGTATATTTATAATTAGTTAAAGAGACTCAAGATTACAATACATTTACTTAATGTGAAGAGAACTGATATACTATTTACAATCCATATTTAAGCCTTTTAAGTCCTAGGGTGTCTATTTATTCTACAGGAACCAGTGATATAGGAGCCTGTTATATTAAAAAAGTGATGTTTTTCTGTCTCCAGAAGAAGAGGGCCGGTCCTGGAATGGCAGTGCTGATGCCTTGTTGCGGATGGGTAAAGACGAGCTTGGGTCGAGAGGTCACTCTGGCATTCCCATTCATTTCAGTGGCGCCAGTGGAAGGGCCCTGGGGTCCAGTGAGTCTCATTCTGGGCTGGACAGTAGTTCAGGGTTCAGAGCTTTCCCCAGGGCAGGCCTGCCTATGCCCTGCCAGACGTTTCCATCCTGTCGCAATGGAGGTATGATGCCAAATTGTCTAATTCTTGATTGAGTTTTAATATCCCCTATGCACAATCCCCTTTGGCCAAAAGGCTTTATCCAATAGACACAAACTTAACGACTAAAATGTCTTATGGGTTAGGCTAGACACCAGAAACAAACATGATTTTGATTTGCCTAATTCAAAGCCCACCTCTGCATATATTTGCAAAGTTCTTGTTATGATGCAGTGCTTGTTTGTTCCAGAAGTGGGGCGGCTGGGCCGTTCTTCCTCTGCTGCTGGAGTCAGACAGGTGGGAGATGTCCCAAGACAGAGCAGTCTGCCCACTCGAGACTCGCTGAATCCGGTAAATCTTCAATACCCAGGACTCATATCTGATCCTATTCACTTCAGAATTGCTACATTTAGAAGAGAACATTAATATAGTTCTCATTATTACTTCTTCCAGCCAGAGACAGCGCTTGTGCAGATCTATTTATAGCGGTAACTATGCCCAGTGAGCAGAAAAGCTCTGTTCTGGCACAAAAGTATGAATAGTCAAGGTTTATGACGCAGGCTAATGTGTACTCAGTGCACTAGCAAGAAAGGGCCTCACATACACTATTTAAGGTGAGGAGCTGCAGTCTCCTACAGCATATTTTTCCCAGATTCTGGCTGCATAGCAAATGCTGACGCAGTTTGACCATGCTGCAGAGTCTGTCTATAGTACGCTGTCAAGGACCCTCCCTTAATCAGCTGGACTAGAACAGCACTGCCACCTGGTGGCGGTCCATGCTAACTGCGTATATTATGTGTGTGCACGGAGCAATGTTCTGATATATTCTTTATCTCTGGCTCTAGGGATTGTCCTCAGCCTCCTGCAACAGCCCAAGCGTCTCCCGACAGCAGCAGCAACTCCAACTTCATCAACAGCAGCTAAAACAGCAGCTGCAGCAGCTGCAGCAACAGCACCACCTACAGGTGCAGTTCCAGCAGCTGGCTCAGCTGGCCCAGGGTCATTCCAGCATGAGTGGGACCGCCCCATCAGCAGCACAGACCCAGAGAGATGGCAAACTACTGGAAGTGATCGAGCGCAAACGCTGCCTGTGCAAAGAGATCAAAGCCCACAGGCGTCCTGACAAGAGCTTGTGTAAGCAGGACAGCATGCCCATCCTCCCAAGTTGGAGGCGGACCCCTGAACCTCGCAAGACTGGTACACCACCCTGCCAGCGGCCGCAGGCTGTGGTGTGGGACACGGCTATCTGAGTGCTTGGAGAACTGCACTATAGGTCCAACAAGGCAACAGAACGACAGTCTCGTGGCCTGTTAATGGAAATGTATGTAAGTGGTTGTGGTGATATTCATTACAAAAGTTTGCCTATAATCGTGGTGTTTTAACTGCTCTAAGGACTTAAGGACAGTTAGGGTATTTGTTACTTTGAATAGGGAAAACTGGTAAAAGTGTCACAATCAGACTAAACTAATTTCTTACCTGAATGAATGATTTCTAATTGCTATATCTTGTTATTCTTAATCTGTTCTAATTGCCAATGATTTTGCCACAAAGCACCACTATTACTGCTTCAAATACATGACCAATCAGTGAAGGGTGTTTTTAGATTGCTGTTGCCAAATCGTTTCCTGTCTTCTTGAGAAGAAAATTAATTTACTTATTTCCCAGCATTTAGATAAAGTAAAAAAGGCAACTGCCAATAAAGATTTAACTATTACTGTGTAGAAACTTATCTGTGGGTGAGAAAGTTCCTGAAGTGTTTCCTGTGAATGCATATGATATGTCTTGGTATCAATAATTTGTCATTGTGGATACAAATAATCATCACTGGAAAGTAATGGCTACCTAACTGTATCTGTACTCAAAAAATCTATTTAATTTAATCTACATTTCCTGCAATTTTATAGCAATATGGTCCCTTTGCTGGGACAATATCAATGTGTCAACTAGCCTAACATACATATCTAAGACTTGAATGAGTCATATTTTGTGTCATTTCTGCATGTCAACAATAGACATACAGTATTGTAAAATTGTGTGTAGAGATGATCATGTCAGACATATACATTCTACAAATACTCGCTATAACAATATCACATGGTTGTAAAACAAGGGTAATGTGACACAGGGCTTGGTGGTGTAGTCCAGTCAAAATCATCAATACAAATACTTTATTACAGTCACATATTAGTGACTGTTCCTTATGCCGAGAAAACCCATCGATAACTTTTGACTGGTGCAACTGAGAAGACTGTGAGAATATTGATCACCTCGATTCAATGCTGGAACAATCTGCACAAATCATGGTATCAGAGAATATCATCCTTGCTGTAAATAGATAATGTACAAGTGTTCTGAAAATGTAGCAATTCTTTCCATTTTCATAATTAGTCAATACATATTATGTAGCATCAACTGTAAAAAACCTTTTTGTTTTTTAGATGAATTTTATTAGCTGCAGCCAGACCATCCATTACACATAGTCATACCTATAAAGCCCTCTATTTCAAAATGTCACTCCTACAGTTGATCAGTTGAATTATGCAAGACTCCCTTTAAGCTGTGGTCACATTTCATTTACACATTTTATATATCCTCTATCATTTAATGTACAGATTTTTATTTATGTACAATTTTCAACAATTATCCTTACAACATTATGGATACTTTGCTGCTATAACTTGAACTGGTTCTGTTCAGTAGACAGAGGTTTACCATTTTGTTTATTTGTACTTATATAGTGCTTATTATTCTTATGTTTGTTTTGATTTTAGGAGCTGTGTAAAATTGAAGAGTGATGTAATAATATTAAGGCACTTGAATGTCTTTCGGTTGATGTTTTGATATAGTTAGCACCAAATTGTACAGTTTCACCACGTGAAAAGGAGACCTATGTAAATGGAATGAAAGTCACTGCTTTGGCCTTTTTAATAATGTGTTTTTTATTCCGCCTGCTCTGTTAAAAGTTGTTTTGTTTGCCTTTTTCGTCACTTGGGCTTCAAGAGATCATATTGAAACAGGTCAGGTGAAGGGGTATGGGCAAGTGCAATGCATGCAGAGAATCCTTACTATGAAATAGCCCCAAATATAATTACAAATGCAGAGAAATCATCTCAATAATATGATTCCCCCCACCCCCCACCGACTGATATTGGACCCTGGGTGTAATTTCTGGTAGAGTTTACAGAAGCTCTTGGTTTTGTGTGTCTACTAAACACTGGCCATTATATGAGTGCCATACTATATTGATATGGTAAGATACGGTGTACCTTGGAAATCACTGTAGTGCTATATTTGCATTGATATTGTCATTCAAATAAATTTTATATAATGAACTTTACATACAAAAAGTTTGTTTACATGTTTTATATGGTGTCTGTTTTATCACAGCAGCAATGCTGCAGGAGTGGACATTATGTTCCGGCAGATTTTTCTCTTTCCCACTGGGGAGCTAACCACACAGAGCAGCAGCTGGAGGACTCCACAAGTGCAGACATTCTAGGCCAATGGTGCATTCTTCAATCTTTTAAATAATATACAAAACACAAACCATTTATACATATACATATACACACATACACACATATATTTATATATATATATATATATATATATATATATATATATATATATATACATATATAGCACACACTCTCAATACATGCACTCAATGGCTACATATATATAATAGCTGAAGGCCTATCACCAGCTCTCGAGGAATCCCGGAGTAAATTGTCTGTGTGTGATTGTGACGAGATGGAATATGAATGATTAAACACGTCCTTGTATTGAGTAACCGGGCAGCACTTTTAATCCTTTATGAATATTACATGGATCATGTTGATTTCTCTGTTGGGACGTGACGTCTTTGGGTTTAGCAGCCAATGGAAAGGCTCCTTAGTCTGACACGTGACCCCGTCGTTAGGTTCAAGCAGCCGCTGGCGTGAGAGGAGGATGTTGGGCCTGTGATTGGCTGTCTCTTGCAGAAGGGCGGGACTCTGGAGAGGGAGGATGATGGTGGAGGGGGGAGGTGTGAGAGTACTGGCTTTACCGCAGTATCACTAGATTTCTGCACCACTCATCAACACTCTGCGGCATGCAGACAGGAGCCGGGGGGGAGGGCACTCATAGATCCAAGCACTGTAGCCCTCTGATAGCTGTCCTCTTCCGCATCCATTTTTAGTTTACAGATTTTTATTTCCTTTCCGTCAGCTTTAAGATCTTTTATTTGCAATTTGTTCTTGTTTAGGCGCTGTACAGCAGAACTCTTGTCTCCCCGTAGCTTTCGGGCAGATCAAGTCGCTCTGTAGGGCTCTTTAGAATATTTGAAGTGTCTTATTGTATGATAAAATGGCAAAAGACGGAGAAAAAGGAGAATGGAAGGACTTTATATGGAACCCACGAACGAGAGAGTTTCTGGGCAGGACGGCGAGCAGCTGGGGTAAGTCCTGTCAAATACGGCACTGTATATCACTGCCGCAACCTCCCGTAACAGGTCGCTGTCAGTGTAATGTCATGTGTTTAGAAGAATCGGAGTTCCCCGCCTGTTGGAAACATGTGAAAACTTTAGGGCGGCTGTCGCTGTCCACGCTGCGTGGTGCTGAATCCAATGCGGCGCATCCGCGGGGAGAGACCGGCAGCAAAAGTGCTTCATTTATTTATTAATTTATGGGGCAGCTCTCTCTGCAGTGCTACAGCATAGGGTGTAGGCATATGGGCTGGCGTTAGTTGGACTGCGGTAATACTGCTGAACAGGTCTCTGTTGCAAAGTGCACATCATCAAATCTCTAGGGAATGGTTTGATTCAGCCGCAGTAAGGGCAGGTATTTCACCTTAGCACTTGTTAGAACTGGGGCGAAAATCCATGGTGATTCAAGTTCTATTACAGTTGTATGTGTGATTTTTTTTCCTTAGGCCTATGTACAAAGTCTGTCGGCTCAAGTTTTTTTTTCTTCACTGTCAATTAACCAACCTCCCAGGAACTCTTTGCAAGATTCATGACATGATGGGCACATATGGCTCTGTTCTAATGACATTGGCCCGTTTTAATCTGGGTAAAGCTGAGGGACAAATGCTATTTGTATCACCCCCACCCCCCCTTCAGCCCCTCCCAATGAGTGTAAATCAGTGTGCAACTTAATCCTAATCTAATGACTTCATTGGCTGTTGGGAAAGGTATCATTGTGGGACCTTAGTTTTACTTTTAGAAACATTTTTTAAGTTTTTGTCAAAAAGGACAATGGTAAATTATGGACACTTGCATTATTAGGCTGTTAGAGTTGTGTATATGTAACTATGCTTGATATAACAACAATCCGTCAAAAACGACTTCTCATTGACTGTAAAGTTCTTCAGTGTGGCCCTCTTACCCGGTGTGCCTTAATCCAGCTCAGTATGTCCCAGGTGCTTCGAAGTCTGTTGGCCTTTTTAAGCTGTGCTCTAAGGCTGGTTAATTATAGGCTATTTATGTAGCTGCTCTACCACTATGTGTTGGTCTGCAGCTAAACTCATCCTTTCCTCTTTTCCTCACTCACTGCAGGATGTAACATGGACCGGCTGAACTTTGAGTAACTTGTTTCTTGTTAAAATCATGACAGGACAAAGACTGGCGCACAGTTTGAGCCTCAACAAATATCACTTTGTTGGCCATGACACTCAGGACCTTTAGAAATTAATGTCAGGAGAGACAGATCAAACGTGAACAAAATCCAGATCTCTTGTGCCCTCATTTGAAGCCCTGTATAAACAGCCCTGTGCATACACCTCTTCTGCAATCCGCATAGAAAGCAAATAATAATGAACAATTCCAAAAAACAACAAAAGATCTTGAACATCAAAGGATCGTATTCAGTTTGGGGATTTATATCAAGGCTATCTTTAAGTATCCTAGCCTTGTGTTTGATGATTGCAGCGTCAGTGCATAATAAGCCTTTCTAATTAACAGAGAATGCAAATTCCCATTCTAAGTACAGAACGAGCAGAATACTGGATCGGTATTTTCAACAGCTCTCTGACCCTAACCTGGAGTTAGAGAGAGCCTTAGGATTTGCCATCACCCTCACCAGGTCAACCCTACACCCTCCATGCCAGGGGACATCCAGCCTGCCTGCCATTTGCCTCAACCAAGGACCCCTGCAAAGGCTCATGTTACAGATCACACAAAACTTCTCATGGTGATGGGGGACACTTTCACATCCTGGGGTATCTTATACTTATACAACAATTGATTAATTATTAATGAAACATTACAAAATGATAATGATTATCTATTTTTGTTCTAGTTTTAATGTTGATTAGCATCTCTGTAACAGGTAAAAATACATTTTATAATATTTGAATTACAGCTGAATCTGAATATTTATCAAAAAGACATTTTTCCACGCATCGTCCAAAAAAGTGCACTTGCTGCTGGCTCCAGATCACTGCAGTGCCCCAGTGTAATTGCTCCCTGTGGAGATTAGATGACCTGATATTTTGTTAAGGATTGCTCTTTGTGTGAGTGGAGCAGATGTAGCACTGCGCCTGCTCATTTGATTCCTCCTTTTCTGTTTATTTCTGTTTAATGTGCAGTTATTTTATTGTAAGGTGTCCTTGGGTGTCTTGAAAGGCACCATCAAACAAAATGAATTATTATTATTGCTTGTTGTGCTCAGCTCCTTGCTGCGTTGAGGCGACGGGTCAGGCCTCTCAGCTGCTGACCGGCTGCAGCCTCAGGTGTTCACTACAACAATGTGTCATGTAACAGGCAATTTACTTTTATACTTCATGCTCCTCTGTGTAATGAAGTGTTTGTAATGGGGGCGACAGCTGTAGCAGTGTTGTCTAAGGGCTCTAAAACAATGACAGATTCATAAACTTTCTGTGATTTTAATACATTATTGTTGTTGTAATATTCTAGAATAGCACCCATAATAGAAGAAAAACAGTCCCAAACACAGTCTTATTTAAAAAAAGCCTTTTTCACATTGTGATGTTATAAAAATGTTCCAGACCATTTAAATGACCAACTTTGGTCCATTCGTTGAAAATTATATATATTTTTTGCCACATTTGCTTCCTGTTATTAGTTTTGGTACCGTCCATTTAAAATAGTAGTGCTACTACTGTCTTGTCAAAAACTATATTCAATTTTTTTGTTTTAAAAAAAAATGGCTGTGTATTTTTGGTAGATACAAATATTTGTTCTGGCTGAAATAGAGTGAGCTTAGAAAAAAAGTGTATTAGATGCAGATTGGATAAGACACATTGATGGATGTAGTTAGACAGTCTATAATTATCGTGTAACCTTATCTGTGTGGTCTGCTTACACAGACCATGGTTGTAATGTCCTGACCCAGTCTCTGACCTGATCTCCAGGGGGTCCTCGCTCTCCTCCTCTAGTATCTGTCATCTCGGTCACCCCCCTCCCGGGACACTCGGTAATGAAATGGGTCATAGAGCAGCTATTCAAGTCAGGTTTCATTAATAATGTTTGTAGCACGTGACACACTATGGTTTCAACAGTGTGAGGAAATGAAAGTTCTGTTATGTAATTAGTGTTTTGAGAAAGAGTGACATAGATGTCGGGATGAAGCGGCAGTGGTTGAGAAAGGATAATTTTGGCCTTGTGTGAGTTGGGGCGAGACAGTGACCACACAAAGGCTCTTTCTGCAGATGTCATATTTGTACAGATGTGCATGTGTGAAGATGGAGGCAGAAACCAAAAACATAAACACAATGTTTCTTTGGCTTTTGTAGTAATTATGCTCCAATGATTTAATTACATAGAGTTCCTCATTTAGATTGTAAGTGATAGAAGAAATGAATGTGTGTGTAAAATGATGAACAAATGATATTTCATCATTGTCATCTAGATGAAGCAGAAACAGACAGTATATGTGATGTGAGGGAGTAACTGTATTTGGAATACAGTTTATTGATAACTTACATCTTCTTACTTCCTGATTGATCCTATTGATTAATTAAAATTTTAATTTGTACGTGTCTACAGTTATTATAATCAACATGAATGTATAATTTTGAACAGAATGTAACAATATCTTACAAAATACATTTTATTTCAGGTATTACTGTAACTAGATTATGACTTTAGTGACATCACACAATATTGTTATGAAAAAACACCAAATAATGCATTTGTATAATCTTCATGATTAATTCAAACATGAAACAGAGCAGATAAACACATGTTTCCAAATGGAGGAGTGCGGCTCTAACGGTTTCTTTATTTGATGCCTCTCCAGCCTCCTCTGTGTGAAACATGGAGCTGTCACTAGGCAGGCTGACTACCACACTACCACCTTGTACCACATAGTACCATATAGTACCACATACAGTAGTATCACATAGTACCACATAGTACCACATAGTACCACATTGTATCACATAGTAAGGCAAGGCAAGGCAAGTTTATTTGTATAAATAATCACAGAACATTAAAAAGAAAGATAAAAACATAAAATCCCTCAGTTGTATGCATAGCTAAACAGAACTGTTTTTAACCTGGTTTTAAACATTGTCAGAGAGGAGGCCGGTCTCAGATTTTAGCAGCATGAATCTGAAAAGCAGCCTCCCCATGTTTAGTTTTGACTCTGGGCACTAACAGGAGTCCAGTCCCTGTGCTCCTCAGAGTCCGGGCTGGTTCATATGGTACTAACATGTCACTAATATATTTTGGTGCGAGGCCATGGAGAGACTTGTACACAAGCAGAGCTGTTATAAAGTCTATTCTCTGACCCACAGGAAGCCAGTGCAGAGACCTGAGGACTGGACTTATATGGTCGTACTTCCTGGTTCTAGTCAGGACTCAGGCTGCTGCATTTTGAATGTACTGCAGCTGTTTTACAGCCTGTTTGGACAGACCTGTGAGCAGGCCATTGCAGTAGTCTAACCTACTGGAGACAAATGCATGGATAAGAATCTCCAAGTCTGCTTTAGACACTATGTTTTTGATCCTGGCAATGTTTTTTAGATGGTAAAAAGCTGCTGATGTTACTGATTTAATGTGGCTATTAAAAATTAAGTCTGAGTCCAGTATTACCCCTAGATTTCTGACCTTGTTTGAAGGTTTTAGGGAGAGAGACTGGAGGTGACAAATCTCTTTGTTTCTGGGGACCAAAGGCAATCATTTCAGTTTTGTCTGCGTTTAGCTGAAGGAAGATTTTTTCCACATAGTACCACATTGTACCACATAGTACCAGATTATACCTTGCACCCTTAAAGGAGCACTATGCATCCTGTGAGTTCCTCCACCTACTTCAGTATGGCATTATTGTAATGCATGTTGACTGGATTTATAGAGCACTTTACGTTATTAATGTTATTCATTCATGTCGGGTACGAACATAGTCACAGCAGCCCTGGGGCAGCCCAATGTAAACAAGGCTGCCAATTAACTCAATCACCAATCACCAACACACACAATCATCAGAACATTATCAGACCAGATTTATCTTTCTCTAACTCCATGGACACAAGCAAATACCAAGCCACCTTTAAAATATGATTTATGAGGTGTACTTTTATATTAAAAGGTTGTTAATATCACAATAACAAATGTTTTTTGTGCTTGGTGGCAGAATTTTGGGCATAAGAAACTCTTGTTAAGTTTCATCTGGTCTTTCTTATAGATTAAGTTTGTTCTTCCATACCAGACAATTGTAACCCCATCACTAAATAATTATCAGTTTTTAATGCAGCCCCTTTTTTCCTCTGTCCGCAGGTCTTATTCTGCTCTTCTATCTAGTTTTCTACATTTTCCTGGCGGGACTGTTTGCACTCACCATGTACGTCATGCTGCAGACTCTGGATGACCACAAGCCCACTTGGCAGGACCGCCTCTCCACTCCAGGTTCACTTCTGCTCCCTTCTGAAGCTTAACATGTGACCAATCTGGATTATAATTGTTGTGTCTTCTCTGTCAGGGATGGTGATAAGACCTAAGGCAGATGAAACCTTCGAGATCGTCTATGATATCCAGAACACAGAGACTTGGGATTTGTACGCTCAGGCCCTACACAAATTCCTTGCGCGTAAGTCTCCTGAATATACATAATATATGAATGTGTATATTGAGTGTATTCAATATGATGGATGTGTAGGGGTCAACAAGGCATGATGGAGGCTGACCAATAGAATAAGCGGGAGTCTGACCATAGAGCCGTTTATAGTACATACTGCTACGGTGTATGGTAAATAGTTAGTTTATTTATATAAAAGCTTCGATCGCAGTTTTATTGCCTTGATTAATTGGTTAATTACACAAAACCATGTGAATCTACACTTCATACGGTTTCCTTGTGGTGTCGAACTGCACTGAAAGACAAACTTGTTTTGAAATAACCCACAGCCGCAGCCGCCACCACTGGCACCTGCTGTTCCCAGAGGTCACAGTACTAACCAGGCCCTGTCCTGCTCAGCTTCAGACGTCTGACAGGATCTGGTGTTCACATGCAGGTGGCGCCACTAAATAATCAAATAAAATATTGTTCAAATTGTATTTTTTATAACTTTGAATTTGACTTTGTTTTAACAACATGTATATTGAATTGGAGTACACGATCCAATAACTTATTATATAAGGACCATTCTAAAGTGAAAGTTGTTGAATGCGGAAAAAGGTCCTTAAAATGTTACATAAAAACCTATGAAACCTATGAATTTACAGGTAAAAATTAGGATATTATTTAAAAAGTCCATATAATTCTGTAATTCAACATGTGGAAATAATATATGACAAAGTGAGAAAGATCAAGCCTTTATTTTTTTATAATTTTGTAAAAACTTTCAAATAGACCAAATAAAACAAGAAACAATTATTGACCTTTTTTATTCAGGAAAGTCGCTTGAGATTGCAGTCTCTTTTTATCTTATCTTATCTTATCTTTCAGGGGAGAGGGGAGGAGGGGAGAGAGGAGAAGGGGAGGGTGTTATGGGGGACTATTGTACAGTACATGTTCTTGTGGTAGGGGAAACTGGAGCGCCCAGAGGAATCCTATATAGACACAGGGAGAACATTCAAACGCCACTCAGAGAGACCTGAAGGTGGAATCAGCCCTAACCTCTGCACCACCACGTCTCCTGTCATATGTCACTTTGCACGTATGTTTCACAATTAGTTGAATTAAAAAAATCACAATTACTAAAAATGTCTGAGTTTCACCTGTATACAGCATCACCGTGGCAGAGTGGATAGCACTCTCTGTTTTCAGTAAATAAATCCTGGGTTTGAATCCGAGTCAGCACAGGGCCTGAGTGGAGTTGGCATGTTCTCCTCGTGTCTGCATAGCTTTTCTCCAGGTGCTCCAATTTCCCCTAACACTGAAACTATGTACCATAGATAAAATCCTCCAGCTCTAGTCCAGAAGTTGATGACCACAAGTTTGTTACTGAGCTCAAATGTCAGCAACAGAAAGCTTTGTATTTATATTTGTATTTGTATTTGCCACCCCGCAGCCTACAACAATTCAGTCCAAGTGCAGAAAAATGACGAGTGTGTCCCGGACCAGTACTACAAGCAGGAGGACAGCGGTGACGTGAAGAACAACCCTAAACGCTCTTGCCAGTTCAACCGCACTGTCCTGGAAGACTGCTCCGGAATCTACGACAAGCACTACGGCTACCAGGAGGGCAAGCCGTGCATCATCATCAAACTAAACAGGGTATGAAGAGAGGGGGGAGGAGAGCCTGGATGGTGTTGCTAGGAGACAAGGAGACAGAGAGTGGCTATTTCTAATCAAAGAGGAAAGGCTGATATACTGGAGGTGAAGCACTATTTTATACACACTCACTAGATTAGGATACTGTGACGTAAGATCAAGCTACCTTGTTTAATTGAATTAACCATATTAATGCCACACAGCGCGATTTGTTTGTCCGAAATTACATCAAGGATTAAGAGAGAAACAAATGTGCAGCGCCATCATTTGATAGTTATCATTGATCCCTGTTAACCTTGCCTGCAAGCTGAATTCTCGCGGTATTTGTGAGTTCACAAACGCGTTAGAGTTCTACACAATCATCAATCTGGCTTTTGCCAGGTTAGATCCCTGTAGGAGAAACTCATTTGTCCAGTAGAAAAAAAACACATACATCCATATACAATATCAGTAACTACCTGTTTCTACACCTACCAACAATAATGATACAGTGCACTTGTTTTGCTCAGATTTAAGGCTAATGGAAGACAAAATATCTCTAAAAATCCATATGATTTTTTCTCCAGGAGGCAACTTACAGAAGCACATATACAAATATGTTTCCTTTACTAATAGCAAGGCAAGACAAGTTTATTTGTGTAGGACAGTTCATACACAAGGCAACTCAAAGTGCTTAACAAAACAAGAAAAGAAACATAAAAATAATACAAGACATTAAGCACAGCTAAACAGAACAGACCTGGATTTGAACATTGTCAAAGTCTCAAACTATGTAAATAATATATCATACAATAGTATATATATATATACTATTGTATGATATGTATATATATATTTTGGCCAGATCAAGCTGCAATAATTGACTGTGGTAATGTTTTAAGCTGGGGTATCTGACTTTTTTGTTAACTAAACATCACATGTTTTTGTCTTGTTTTAGAGTTTTTTTTTAGCTGATTGGCCGGGTGAGAGGGGGAAAAACTGTTTTGAGTGTGTTATATGGATTTTATTACGTGGTTAGATTTTCTTTTTGCTGTTTTATTTTATCTTTAAAAAAAAAAAAAAACCTACATTAACTGAAAATTATGAAGGGGTGTAATCCATGTGGATTGACATACACAAGCGTGATCGAAACGATCACGCTTGTGCTGGTTTGAAACATTGTCACTGGTGAAGAATGAACATTTCTATTGCAGGTGATTGGAATGCTGCCGGGGAGGAATGGGAACGCTCCATATGTCACCTGCGGAGCTAAGGTACTTCTTTTTCCTCTGCTATCTGTTGTATCATAGTCCTGTTGTTCTGTTTGACCAGCAATGTCAGCATCAACATTTGTCTTTTTACACAACTGCATGTTTGTGTTTTCACTATATCATATTTCCATCTGTGTGTCACTCTCTCCTTTCACTATTGTGCAACGTGACACGCTCAGAGATATAGAGTGGGAAAGGATGAATGGGTAAGAGGACAAGACCTTTAGTGTGTAGAGTGATTTCATTCTAGAGCCACTGTATAATTTAGTAACGTAAAGTGCCAGTAGTTTTGTGAAGATCAATCTAAATACAAGAAGCGTCTCAAACACTGTAGTGATAGTGCTTGTTTGATGAAGTAGAAACAAATCATGATCAAAAACATGGATTCTATATTATGTACAAACCTAACCAAGTTTCTCTTTTGCAGAGGGAAGACAGTGACAAGATTGGAGAGTTGATGTATTTCCCTCCGAATGGCACTTTTAATCTTATGTACTATCCTTACTATGGAAAGAAAGCTCAGGTAAGACATGTATTCATTGAAATGTAAACCCTTAGGTCAAGAATTATCTGTAATCCATCAAAAGATCTCTGTGATAAATACTATATCATTCAAATTTGATCATCGCGTATATACGATAATCACCTATTGTATAAAAATATATGCCTTTGATGGGAAACTACATGTACAAAGTGAAAAAAGGCATCCAACTTGTTCAATCCACATTACAGTCAAATCACATCCACTTAATTCCTTAAAGCAACCAAATATTTATATTTTAAAATTTAAATTTAGGCCAAAAAGAAGAGACCCTCGATTTATGCAATTAGTTCATCAGACAATGTGAGTCAAAACTTCAGATGACATATACTGGACACGTCTGAATCTCTAATCATTAAAGAGAGCACAATATTTTACTGTTTAGTTTGTTGAATTGTTGATACAATTGCAATCGCCAATTAGACACGCCCCCACAGCTTCCTGATAGGACGCAAATCAAATCGCTGATAAACAGCGGGGGCCCCTCACCATTGGTCTAACGATTCTCCTCCAGCAAATCTTACTGGTGGTGGTTGTGCCAAGGGGAGGGACTGGTTTAAATATGTTTATTATGAAAAAAATACTTTATATGGGTGATACTATAAGGTCATATGGTCTGTGATTCTAGTACAAGTATAAAATAATGAATTGTACAATGATTCTCTTCAGGTGAACTACTCCCAGCCTTTGGTTGCCGTCAAGTTCCTTAACGTCACCCATAACCAAGACGTCAACATTGAGTGCAAGATTAATGCTGACAACATCCCCATGGGGAGCGAAAGAGACAAGTTTGCTGGACGTGTGTCTTTCAAACTAAGGATTAACACGAAAAACTAGGTTTACCTTTCATATCTACCACATCCAACTCCTCCCTCCGTCTTCATTCTCTGCATCATTGCACATAATTCAGGAACAAATGGCAGAATTCACACCCTTTTTTAGAATGTGTTTACAACCCTCACTTAACTCGGAGACAAAACAAGTCAAAAACCTAAAATGGGTGGTAATTCTGGCATTAATTCTGTTTGTGAGCTTTGGGACACGGTCACTTTTCTGTAAATTAGTTTAACGTCTATTTATAGTGCATGACAAATTTAGGGATATATGTGAAAAGAAAGTTAAACTCTTTTACCAGGATCAGCAAGCGCCACCACCAGCTGCCTCCCAATAAACTATCCCTATATATTAGACATCAATTACAATACAGAAATGTGTATATCAACATTATATTTACCGGTATCATATCCTTATATCAACATGTTTTGTGAAAGAACAATAAACTGGACGACATATCTCTCCCTGTTTGAATGGATGCCAAGACAAAGCCATTTTTGCATGTGTGTTTTGTCTATGGTGTGCGATAACACTGGAATCCCTGTGTCTCATAATGATACGGTTATGTCCACCACCACTGGCCACCAGGGGGAGAGCATAAAGATAAATCTGACATAAAAATCTGCAAAACCTTTAAAAGAAGTGTGAGTGTGCGTGTGTAGAGTGCGGGTGTGTGTTTCGATTGCCATCTCATATTGTAGGTCGGGAAGTTGCATGCACTGTGCAATATTCATTAAGTGGTATACATTATGAATGCTTGGTCCCATTCTTCTCAAGAGGACTTCATATTGCATTAGTTATTTTAACCCGGGGGGTGTCATATAGTTTTTACGTACGTACCATACTTTCATATTCATATCAAGCATTTCCTTAACTTTAACCATTGTTGCGTTTCCATTGTTTTTATTGTATTGCATCTAATGTGTATCTGAAATAGATGCATGTGTCATATTTTTATTTATTTGCACTTAAGTGTTTTTTGTGAAGTGAAATGAACAATGTACATAATATTTTGGGTGGTGGGAGAATTAGATTATTGTGTTTGTGTTCCCTTTATCTCAACTCATTCACTCAGCCACGGTTATTTCTCAAAATAATCACACCATTCTATTTTCTAAGGTTAGATTTTTAGTAGGAAAATTGTAGCTGCGTGTATGAGTGCGTCTAGACCTCTTCTTTCCACATCCATGCAGTTTAAATTAGACTTCATTGAGCTTGAATTTACTAAAAGTGGTGCTGATGAGTAGAACATAGACAAAACAGCAGAAGAAATTTGCTCAAATGCCTGAAAAGCTAATACAATTTGACCATTCCTTTTGTCAATGGAATTTCAGGTTTTAAACCTAATGCTTAGCCTAGCAATACAACTAATCAAATGATACATGTAACTGTCATTTCTAGTTTGATTATGGTCGCCCACTGACAATTTCACGAACATTTTTGTTGGCATTCCTGCAACACTTACTTAATTTCACTGTAATCTCTTAATCTGGTTGGCTAATCCAGAGCAAGCACGATAAACTTCTTTACCCTACTTGTTGCTCCGTTTTCTTCTTTCTTAACCATCATTCTGAAATAGGCACACTTAATGGATAATTTCAAATAATGATTTTCCATAATTGGGCATGTTTTCATTATTAACATGATTATTTTTACACTTTTGAAACACATATTCAACCAAAGACCACAGATAAAAATGTTACACAGGGAAGTGTTAGAAGCAGGTGGAAGGCTGAGAACGTAGTGTTATCAAATACTATTATATAAACGATATGCGCACAACACAGTGAAACATTACAGTATGTTAAGGTTACTTAACAGTGCCTCCTGGTGGACATGCAGCGCTGTTCCCCAGTGTGAGAATGTCCAAATCTCCATTTATTTTCAGATTGATTTTATTTGATTGTTTTCATTGGTGAGACTATTTGGAGATGTTCTCAAAAGCAATATAGGCTGTAATTATTGTATGGCTGTTATGGAATCATCAATAGCAAAGACATTGTGACAACTGTCACCAAAACATGCTTTATCAATGATGGAATACTATATGAAGGATCTTGTATTGTTTGAAAGAAAATAATATTTTTATTGATATTTTATTGTAAAAAGGAGAGAATGTATTATCATGGATGCACTTAAGATATCAGGATTTATGGAAAGATGAAAGTTGTGTCAATGTGTGGGTCCTATGTTTCATTATGTACATGTGCTTATTACCAAGATGGAAATGTGGATACAACTTGCAGCGGCGACTCTATGGCCAGGCTAAACAGGTACTGAATATTAAACTAAGCTCTCAATGAAACAAACCCGTGCATGTATGGAACAATTATTTACAATATACTTAAGATACAAAGTCTCTCCCCTTTAGCTACTATAGACTGGCCTATTGGGCGAGGATAGTTTGAGATGGGAATTTCATCACAAATTGTATATGATGGAGTTGTGGGATGGTTATTCTATTCTCAAACCTTTATTTTTGCTCTGACTGTATGTATATTTTTGCTCATGTTTACTGCAAAAACAAGATAGAGAAAATAAATGTCATTAAAGGGAATTCAAGCCTTCTGTGTCTTTAAACATATAGGGAGAATCATTCGCAATAGTATTTGACTACAAAACACTGAAGATTTTGTAAAGTAATCCCCATTACAATGACCAAGAGTACATTACAAAACAGTAAGGATTACAGGGTAGGGTTAAAACCACTTTGGTTCTGCATTTTGTTGTTCATTAAAAGAGATTAAAACACAAGAAAACGGGTATTCTTCTCAGCACATGTGGTTAGTTACTCCACAATTCTTGTTTTTTTTTACTTGTCTTGTATCGTTATTTATACTCTAATTTATAACAATAATAGAAAATACAAGCAATAAATAATGACTGATGCAAAAGAGTGTTTTTAAAGGCCGTCAACGTGATGTTCTAATGCAAATGTAGGCAAGAGACTCTACATATGGATCATTGACCTGTTGAACCACAGGCCTCGTGTTAACAGTGGTGAGTATCATTACATCACACGTGAACTTCCGCTAGGTGACCTTCTAGTAGCTCCTTCTATCCTCGTTCCCTACTCACTCTCTCTCCTTAGAAACACGGAGCTGGATTACGCATTAGTGGCATCTGTGGTCCTAAATTAACCTGGATGAGAGACACATATAGCTATTACTTCATTCATACATCTCAACATAACTAAGAACAGAGTTCATTATAAATATTGATATTAGTATAGTCCCGTCATGTGGAGTCATTTTTAGAAAAAATATTTCTAACTTTTGACACACACAAAAATTAAATGGCACTAATAAATCACCATTAGGTCAAAATTGTTAAAATTATTGCCATGGCATCTAATCATGAGTTGGGCCCCTGGTGGACAGTGGGTGCTGTTACAAGTACACCATCCAAAGGAAAGTCAAGACTCAAATTCTGTTTATCAAAAGAACTTTTATTCTTAAGACTTTATAAAAATTACATATCAAAACATTGATACAGTACATTACAATTAATTTGTCTCTGTCAACATTTATAGATAATATATAATTATTCTACAGTAATTCATTGCAAATGAAAGGTAAGATAACTAAACCTTTTCTTGAGGTAGAGTACTTCTTTACATAAAATATAATTTAACAGTAAGTTAAATTTAGATAAATAGTAATAATTAATCTCTTCAGGCACACTTGACAAAGCGTGCAATTTGTTAATACTGCTTTCGGAAACTTTGGTCCAAACGACCGTTATTTTACTTTAAGAAGGTACACTTGTGTGTGTCAAGTACAATGCCACGAAACACAGAACTTGGTCTTCACAACCTGTAGCTGAGCTGTTTGCACAATGGAATCACTTGATTTTTCTCTGGTCCCTCTGACCAAGGGTTGGAAGGGTTGGAGCCCTCTTTAAATGGAGAATGCCTCTCGATGAATACACAGACCTCTAGGACAGTTCATCATCTATCAGCTGCCGTTAAATGTATCTTTATGGCCGAACATAACAACAGCACATTATACCAGTGATTGGAAAGTTATGTCTCACTCAAGGCAAAGTGGCTCTCAGTTGATTGTTGCAGCACTTAGTAAACGTGTGGCACTTGCAGAAATAAAGAAGCTCTTAAGGCAAGTCTAACATACCATGCTCTTCCAGTGCGATTTGTGTTCTATTGTAGACCTCATCCAGGGCTTGGACCACCTTAGTGAGCCGTATGCTGAGTTCTTCCTGGTCCTGAACACACACCAGCCTGAAGAAGAAGGTGCGCTCAGGCATGGCTATGAAGGCCAGCTCTGCCGCTCGTCGTACAAACCAGGTGTGATGATTTGCAAGGCTTTTTTGGTATGCTTCGCGGCACAGGTCTGAAGGGCTCCTTAGGCGACCTGTCACTGGGACGTCGGCCAGTTTCTCCAGGAAGAGTTTGAGCCAGAGCAGTGCCCTATGGAGACGAAGCAAAGTCCTACAGCCTGAGTCTGTCTGCTGCTGGAAGTCCACCATCTCTTTCTCCAGCTCTACATGGATCATTGAACGTACTGAGCGGTAAGCAGGCATATGAGCGGACACCTTCAGCTCTGGAGCCGCCTTCATTGGAAAGATCTCCGGGTTCAGCTCGGCCTCAGAATTGTCTTCAGGTGAACCGGCCAGCTGTCGGATTATAGTAGTCTTGCTTTTTATTTCTGCGGAAATCAGTCCTACCATTGGACCCAGAGCTTCCATAAATCTAAACATGGAAAATATACAGATTAGATTAGAACAGATTACCAAGATACCATGTTTCTTTAAATGCTAATGCCCTAAAACAGGCCTATACTAAAATAATAAAACATTAGGTCACAAGATGATGTCATTATTTTACATACTTGACCAGTTCATCCCAGCTGGCGAGATAGGGCTCCAGCAGGATGTCTGAGGGGTCAGTGGGCCCAGCCAGCAGCTGGGACAGCAGTCGAGATACCTGGAAATTCTGCCCAGGACACACCTCAATGAGCACAGAGCCATCCAGCGCTGTGGCCTCGCTGTTGTTGGACAGATGGTGGAGCTGACAGAAGAAGGGGTAATACAAAGGCTCAATTAAGGCGGAAATAATTCTCCCAAGTCATAATAAATTACATTCACACTAATGCAACAATATACAACCAATAGGCCCCAAACAAAATGCATCTGCTCACCTTATTCACCTGATTATAGCCCTTAATACAAGAATCCCAGTGGTAGTCCAGGCCGCCCTCTGTGGGTGCAAGAGAAAAGAAGCATGTGAGAAACTGGGAATTAAAACTTAGTCAAACCCTTTTGAGTCAATACTGTATCTAGCTCAAGTATCTTAACCAAGGACACTGAAACTACTTGGTGTGCAATGTAACTAGAATGTGTTCAATTTAATCCATACGACCTAATTTCTGACCATGACACAGTGAACCCTTGTGACCTCCCAGTGTTGGCACTTGGCAGGGTTCCACAAGGACAAGTTAAGTGCTTCAGGACAGTCCAACAGGTTAAAATAAATGTTTACTGCGTTTTTATATCGGACAATGTATGATGATTGCAGTTCTAAATGTGGTGTTAGCCAATGGATGCCATTTGTGTAGCTTGTACTTATCCTAGGTTTGTCTGAAGTATAAACAAGAATTAAGTGTGGGATTTTCCTGTGGCCTTTGTCCTGGATGTCCCAAAATGACACATGAGAAAGTCGACTTGTCAGCAGATCAAGATTCCTGCTGTTGGTGTCAGAACCATAGAACTGAAGCACTGTCCACCACCAACAGTGAAAGGATATTGTATGAACAAAAACAGATACTAGATAAATACAACGAGACACTGGGAGATGCTTGTACTGACATTTGACTACACCTGTCTGTGCCAGAACAAAATCACATTAGGGGAACCTGCTGAGACTGGGGCCATAAGGGTCTTCAGCTATAAAATGAATTATCATTGACACTGTAGGCGTTTTCTGAAGGAAATGTGCACTATCATCTCCACTCACACAAATTCACTGCTAAGAGCATTTCAGTTGCTCAGATAAGAAACAAACCACATGCCTCTCATGCTCTGAAATCCCCTCCATAAGCAGCAGTGCCCACCTCGTGCGGATCTGCAAGGAGTGCCCCATGTGACACATTCCTGATGTTTAGCATATGTGCTTTCAACAAGAGAAGGATTTAGTAGAATAGAAGTACAAGACAGAAAGAGAGGCAAATACTCACGTAGCCAAAGAGAGCCAAGGAAGAGCAGCAGGACTACGATGGCCAGGGCAGCCTTGCTCTTCACGCCCATGCTGAAGTCCAGCTTTAAATCTGTCCGCTTCTCCCCCAGATCCTTGAGTCTGTCTTTTGTAGGCTTTAATTCCTTGGTGTCTCACATGAGTGCCAGTTGCCTTACACTGGCTGTCACCACAATCCCCCTGAAGCAGACCCTTGCCTCTGCTGACCCTCCCTCTGTCGCACTCTCAAATCTCTCATACTCCTCCCCAAAAACCTCTACTCCAAAAGTTGCCTTCCCTTTTCTGCCCCCCTTTACACAGGCATATTTCCACAACTGTCTGACCGCTGCAGCCTCTCTACCTACCTCACTCTTTCCCTTTTTTTAGACATCGGCTTCAGCCTGCCTTTGTTTCGCACTTCATTTGACGGCTCTCTCCCCCTCTCTGCTGCTGCTGCTTCTTGTGTTGCTCAATATGTGGGTTCAAAGATCATTCGGCCACACCGCACTGGTTGATGATAAAGCATAGCTGCCTGTCCGCCAGTAAACCAAGTTCCCTTCCACATTCACGTCTTACGTATGTGTTATATTGCTGTTCATCTCTGGTTTACGCACATGCTGCTCTGCTTCTCCTCCTCCCATAGTCCTCCTCCCCCATATACCCGCCCCCCCTCCCTTTTCCAACATGTGTGGCTCATTCATACGGCTTGTAACAGCACGAGCACTGCCATTAGACACTGCCAATGTTTCTGAGGTGAATAACATTTTAGTAAGTTAAAGTTTTCTTTTTTTTTACCCGGGTATTGCAATATATGGCATAAGTATTCATTGAAGGCAAGCAGAGATTGATATCAAAGCCAACATGTAAATAAATAACTAAAACAAACAATGCCCAAAAAAAAAACCACACAATAAATAATTAAGGTTTTTTTTTTAGATCAGGAACGCACAACAAATCTTAGTGTACAGTACCTAAGTCTAAAGTCACTCTATATGATGCAAGATGCAAAAGGTGAATATGATTATCAGCTCTGACACTGATAGCGACAGTGATTAGCTGCTGATGGTGTATACGATTGCTGATGCACTGAACTCAGGCCAAAGCACGTGTAATAAAAAGGTTCTCGACAATGGCAGAAGGGGAGAAAGAACCTGTGAAGGCATTAATCACAGTGAGGGAGGGGCAGGTCATGGGGCATTTGATTAGATGCAGCCAATCAGAGCCGAGTGCTTCAGCGGTTCAAGCTCACCAACCATGTGACAACTAAACATTTTATTCAAAGTGGCTGTTTCAATCATCTCATGCAACAGTGAAGATATGCTTTGTTGTGTCTTACTACTTATTAGGGGTGTGACGATACTTTCTCCCGCGATTCGATTATCGATATGCATTTGCCAAGTATCGATATCAATTATTATTATTATTATTATTTTTTTTTTATTGGTATCAATACTTAATATATGGCTACAATGCGCATCTCCATTCCATTTATCATGAAATAAAGTGTATTTTTTCTTTTATTTATGCTATAAATTGGCATATTGTATATTTCTGACCAATATATTGATAATTGTCATATCGTGATAAAATCGTTATCGTGATATTGTTATTGTGATAATATCGTTATTGTGAGCTTTGTATCGTGTATTGTATCGTATCGTGAGGTACCCTTAGGTTCCCACCCCTACTACTTATATGGCTGAAACTAAAAGAGGAACAGTGAGTCACAAAGTCTCTATACACGCAAAACAAAACCAACATGCCTTGGCAACAGAAGCACAGAATTTGCAAATATACAAATTGCATGTTTTAGATTTGCTGAGGTAAACTGATCTTATAGGACTTGCTGCAGAAACAAATGTGGTTATGTAAAACCAGTAATTATGGCTCACAAAAGGTTCAATTTTACTGAGTTTCTGTGTTTATTCGTTTTACAGTTGTTGCCATAAGCATTATTTCCCATTCTTCTTAGAAAGTGCCAAGAAAAAGCATTCTAGAATCCTGCAACCTACTACTTAAGGCCTATGTTTTGACAACATGCACAGAACAGTGCTGGATTGTTTTATGGCCTTTATATAATGATACTAGTAGCTGTTATTTTCTCATAAAGACATGACAGACAGAAGCCAAAAATCATTAACGTCAGATTGGACCAAAAAGAGTGTGCCAACAATGATCTCTGATCTAACTAGTTGAAATACAGTGGCTTCTCCCGGCTGAAATATGGCACGTTGTTCTTTACGGGGTCGGGGGAATCTATTTCAGGGTCGGGGGGAAAATGGATAAAGATTCCCATTTCACAGAGCTCCAGCCCCTCACTGATCCTCCTGCAGGTGGTGAGTCCACACAAGGCCAATTTAAACACATAACATAATTTATTTTTTCAATTCAACTACACAATAGGCCAACAGAACTACATATTATTTAAAAAAATAATTTTACACTCAGAATTAAAATATTACCATATGAATTTATGTTTATTTTTTCACATGACAGAGTTTTCCAAAAGTTCTTAAAACATCCTTAAAACAAAATAGACATTATACAACCAGATGAAATGTAAATAGAACTATTGGCTGAATGCAGGCAGCAGTGAGGAAACCAGGCACCATCAAATGCCATTCCTACGGTGAAGCACAGTAGTGGCAGTATCATGCTGTAGAGATGGTTTGGAGATGGAGACTGGGAAATTAGGGCGCTCAGGACCTCAGGCATGGGTCGTAAGTTCAAGTTCAAAAAGGACAACAAGCCCCACACCAGCATCAAGAGTTACTTCAGCAGCTTTTCCTCCAAGATTGTCCTTGTTGTCCTCCACACCCCTTCCCATCAACGCTGACACTAATCCCAGTCCCTGCTGAAGAAAAGCAAGCCCATTACGTGATGCTGCCACCCTCACTTGACACCGGGCATGATGCACTAAAGGAGATGAGCAATACATTTTATGCCACAAATACCGTTTTGAAAGTTTTCTTTGAACAAACAAGATTTCTAAAGTCTCTCTATCAACAATGCCACTCATTCCTAAAGGACAGATTTGTTTACAGAACAATCCTCATTTGATTCATGTACAGATTCTCCCAGCTCAGTTTGCAGTTCCTCCAGAGTCATCCTGGGGCACTTGGTTTCATTTCTGAGCAGTGCTCTCCTTGTTTAATCTGTTAGTTTAACTGGACGGCCATGTATTGGTAAGTATGCAGTTGTACCATACTCTTTCCATTTCCAAATAATGGAATGAAAAGTGCTCCGTGAGATGTTCAAAGCGTCAGAAATCTTGTATAACATTGTATAACGCTGCTTTAAATTTCTCCACAAATTACCTTCATGATGACTTCATGATGGTGTTTACTGACCAATACACTTCAAATGAAGCTCTGAACAGCTGTAATTATGCTGAGAGTAGATTACACTCAAATGGGCTCCATTTAATTGTTAGGGCTAGATGTGCATCCAGCAGTAATAGGATACATTCAAAGGAAATGTGATGCAGAGAAATGCCAATTTGACTTTTTACATACATCCATCCACTTCAAAGCGGGGTTAAGTGTCTTGCACTTTGCTTTGATGAAGAAATGTGTAGGAAGAGTAACACCAGTTATTATAATGATATTTAGTCGAAACAGTTGCTTTCCAATTTGCGCTAGTCATCCACTGCATTCCCATGATGGTAAGTCATCAACATACTTCTTAAATACAGTTGCTTCATAGTCAAATTGCCCCTCGTGTGGTCACTGTAGTGATATGAATCTGTCCACTGCAGCTCGGCCCCTGTGCCCGAGTGTCCTGCAGTGTGTGAGACATATAATCTTGCTTGTGAAAGCTCCGGTTACCTGAAAGGAGCTCATCTCTGCTTCCCCATCCGTATATTTAGAAGTACATACTATGCAACTCACATGGCACATTCCTAACACCAGTCTGCTGCCCTTGTACTCACAGTGACTAAACTTGAATTACTCACACTACCAATTATCCTACCATATATTTAGCCATCAATCAGAATGTTTATGTGACTTTCTTTTCTATAGCTAAAAATCATAAAACAGAGTCAGCGTCTCACATTTTCCTTTCATAACACATTTCTGTTTACAGCAGCCAAAATAGTCAACACTTTCTCAAAGCGGAAGACTGGTGCAGGCAAGGCTAAGCTATTTTGTGTATCAATATACGAGACACATAGCAGTTGGTTGCCTTTTGACCCCTTCCTGCACCTAGAATTAAACAGACGCTATTATCTCGAAATATAAAGATTTACAAATAAATGTGATTCATATTTCCAATTGTAATTTTACCAAGATGAATAGGGCACAGTGTAAATTGATTGTAAAATACAGCATGACATCATCATCAAATTAAAAAAATCATCCTTCAGTCTTTTTTTTTTTTAAAACCCTAAAAATAGGAGATGAGGAGAGACGTTTTGTTTGTCATCTAAAGTCCCAAACCCTTTATGGATCCAGTACACGAGGTCGGTAGAGAGTCTTACTTAAGTTTTTCTAAATCATTTGCAATTTTTCCCCTCAGATTGATTACAATAAGTGGTTCTTACAGTAAAGTGTGTTCAAAACAAAAATTGTTTTAAACATATGATTATGTCCAATTGTTCCAACTTTTTATGAATTAATGGTTTGTGGACCATGTTAAATTGTTGGCATTAAGTCAGATAAAGTTCTAATGATGGCTGTGATGGTTATTGTGGTTGACTGGACGTCCTGGTTTAGTTCCTCCCAGCTGCCATGTAACGTGAACCAGGGGCTCGCGACAGCCGGGGTGACCAACAGTCAAGGGGCTGGCCAGCGGGGGATTTAGGGCTCTTCCTCTACGCTTTGGACTCTCGGATCTCCGTCTTGGCTGTTCTGCTTTTGTCTCACACGTTGGAAAAAGGGGGAAAAGTGGTGGAGAAGGAGTGCAATGGCGACACACAAGTCATGCATACTTTGTGGAGTTGTAACTATTTTGGGAATGATTTTGCAAGGTAAGTTGCATGATCTTGCAAATCTGAATCATAATGAATTTCCCATTGTGGGATAAGTATCTATCTATCTATCTATCTATCTATCTATCAATCTATCTACCTATATCCATCTAATTATTACATCTATAGTATTTAGTCTATAGATGGCTATACTGCAAAACCAGGAACAATTTTCAATTAAAAGTTGTTACTACAAATTGGTTTTTAAGTCTGGGCAAAGAACTCAAACAGACACATTATCGAATGCCAATATACCATATCTTAAAGGTGAACTAGAAAAGTATTTTTGTTTATGGACAAGCATATTTGTTGTAGTATTAGTGAGGTATGCAAAGCAGTGGATGTAGTGTGCTGATGATATTAGTCATGAGAATTTGTGTTGTGGCTCGTTATCTGATATCACTGATGGACACAGCTCAAGAGCAAAGTCAAAACAAATTACAAAGACATTGTGTCATTGGGGTGACAAGAGTCTTCATTTATCAATGAGATTTGGACCATGTGATTAGGTTCAATAATAGTAGTAAAAATAATTCACAGAAAAAGCTCAAAACTAACTTTTTGTTCTACCAAATATATTGCAAATATTTTGCAATTGTTATAATATAATATATACTGAATACAACAAAACATCTAATATTTATGTGTGGTGCTTTTCAGTCTGCTACAGGTTGCCAATCAGACATAATTTCAAGTTGTTAGAATTATTATTTATATTCTTAAAACAGAAAAGTTCAAATCTATGTCTTATATCATGTATATATATTCAAACAGTTCAGATACTGTATATGCCTTAGGAAAATCTAGCATGTTTTATTTTTGTTAGGGCTCATGTGAGCAACTTTCAATAATATTCAAAAGTACACACACGGAACAATAACAAATGGGAGAGGTTTGGTAAACCACAAACTGGTCTTCACTGGTTGCAGTACAGTATCTCTGTTATATATAATTTATATAATATGTTATAATATATCCCCAATATTGACCCTATTATTAGACAGCAGTTCTGAATTTAGACTTGATGAATTCAGCGCAGCGCAATGTCCAACATTTTGGTTACAAATCACTTTCACAAAAGGAAAAAGGAACTGCCTTAACATGAATTAACAAGATTTTTCAGACTATTTTTTAACTAATAGGTAATTTACCCATTGCACAGCTGCAAAACAGGGACTGTGACAAATCCATATTTTGTGTATTTCTGCATGTAAACAAGCAGATGAATAATCCCCTTGTAACTCTCTAGAGAGAGGCCTATTGGTGCAGATCAACAAAAATGTTTGGAGCAGGAATAGATTCTATATCTGTTAAGCTGATATCCTTACATTTATGTAATAAGACCAAAAATGTTTTAACTAAGAATGTCATTATTAACTTTTACTCAGACAAAGTTGATGAGAAAGCTGGATTAGTCACTTGCTAATAGAATAAAGGAGCAGTAATTGTTAAGGCAACAGACATTAATGCACTTTTGTGTATATAAAATGTATAATATATCTGGCAGGTTTACAGTATAAAGCGCTTTTCGGACACACAAATTAATTTATGAAATGTACTGTCGTCAAAACTGCGAGAAAAAAAATCTACCATTTGGGGGGGTTACCATTTATTGTTTAATACTGCACATGGTTACTAAAGGCACCATTCTACTTATCTGAGACAGGTGATGGTAAATATACAATAATTGTCAGAAACTCAGATTGATAAATGTTTTGTATACCCAAGCATAAAAGTCGAATACTTACAGTATTTGTAAAAGCTTGACTAATTCATTTCAAAAGTTGTCTGACTCTTCACCCTTTTCAACACATAGCTGAATCCATCACTCCATGCTGACATCTTAAATACTTCACAATGCGCTACTGTCATCATTTTCTCCCATGATAAAAATGATGGTTTTTGTGGTGACCTGAGAGTAGAGGTGCGACCTCCTTTCAGGAAGCTCAGCTGTTTCGTAATTTGAGCCGTTATAATGACAGTTGGCTTTGGATGGACAAGGCTTAGGAATGACCTTTCTCGGCCCCTCCTCAAGTTCAAGTGCATGTGTCACAAAACAGTCAGGTTCAGTCATTTCATATTTTATCTTAATTTTTCTGGTGGTTATTGGCTAATGTGACATATGTGTTTCTAGTTAACTATTTTTATTGCACAAGCAACAAGCACAAGTTACAATTAAAGCCGCAAGCGGCGATGAAAGGCCTCGCCCCTCTTGCGACCGCCTCCTGGGCGCCAGTCCCACAAGCGTCACGCAGACGAATTGGCAGCCCGATCTGACCAGGATTACATATATAAAAGCTCATTTATATGATAAAGTGCGTCCCTAGTGGTCACCTCCGGGACATGCACCCTCTACGTAGAGTAGTATTTTGCTCGTACAGATGTAAAGATTTGATTTTGCAACTTTGGTGAAGATCGGAAAAGTTTAGGTCAGAAGCCTTACATAGGTGGCGCTGTAGAGTCATATTAGGTGTGTGTTTTTCACACCATTACTCTCAGGCCATTACCAACTGTTAGTGATGTGAGTTTCAGCTCTGTAGGTCTGAGCCTGTGGTCAGGAGAGCATCAAACATGGAGAAATTCCCCACTACCTTGCATGAAAACGATAACAAAATTCTAACTTTTATGCGATGATTACATAACTTCAATCCGTCCAGATATAGAAATGACATGGTAGAAGTCTGTGCGATGAAAATCCAGGGACTAGTACGAAGCCAAAAATGCAACACATTGAACTGCCTGTAGGTGGCGCTGTTGCACTCACAGTTGTGTGTTGCATATCGTTGTGTTCAGGGTCATACGTTGTATTTCTGAATTCATTTTTAGCCTCATCGGACAAACATTTTGCCCTAAAAAGCTCATTTATTCACTTTCCAGCGCCCCCAGTGGTCAGGTGTAGGACTTACAACTTTTGCGTAATGTAATGTTTTGCTCGTGTCGGTCCAGAGAATACACTCAGCGATTTTCGGGCCGATCCGAGCACTAGTGCCCTATTACTTTCCGACAGGTGGCGCTAAAGAGCTCAAATTGGGCGAATGATTTTAGTGTCATTGCGTTCAGGCCATAACCTAATATTACTGATGTGAGTCTCAGCTCTGTAGGTCTGAGCCTGTGGCCCTCAGGGCTCAGCGAAAATGGCCAAAACGAAGGCCTTATTCGCCATGGCGAGGGACGAAAACGGTGAAGATTTTCTAACTTTTTTTCGATGATTATATAACTTCAATCCGTCCAGAGCGGGAAATGACGTGGTAGAACTCTGTGTGATGAAAAACCAGGGACTAGTTCGAATTTATAAATGAAAAGTCAAATTAGTGGCGAAACTTCGGCCCCTCATGGCCGACTTCCTGTCGGTCCCAGACATGTGCTTAGAACGGCTTTTATGCTCGTCTCATAGAGATCTATCACTCATCCGAATTTCGTGTACCTACTCCAATATTTGAAAAAAAATCCCCAGAGGGTCAAAAAAAATGAAATTTCTAGGGGGCGTTATAGAGTCGGCGAGCGTCGGACAATCTGGAAACGTTCATTTTATCAAATTTTTCGCCGGACCGGTCGTTTTAGACCCCCCATGTGCAAACTTTCGTGCATGTCTTCAGGGTCAAAAATCGAATTGAAGATGCGGAAAAAAAAGAATAATATGAAACCGGTGAATAACAATAGGCCTCCCCAATACTTCGTATTGGCTCGGCCTAATTAGGGTTTACATCAACTTTCAGGTGTATTTTGACAAAAAACTAAATGAAAAAGAAAAAAAAAGAACCCCCCAAGGTCCAAAGATTTGTATCACATGGTCCTATGTTTTAGATATAGACAAGACAAAAAGATCAGTCAAGCGCAAATAGAAAGACATGCGTTTCTAGCATGTTAAATGTTAATAGCCATATGCAAATTAAACAGAAGTGTTCCATATCTTTGCCTGTCAAGGGAGTGAAAGGGCAAAATGGGTTATGGAAACGCTTGAATGGACCCATAACAATGATATAATTTTGAAAATGGTCTTACTCATCCGTCCACAGCATCAGCATAGAGTGAGTGCAAAGTACATGTGACATATGTCTGAATCGTATCCCTGGTAACGTAGCCACTGTTGTCTCCATTATCAATATCCTTTGTGTATTTAATCACTGTAAAGGTGTCATTGGTGGTAAAGTCTCCCGGTTCTTGTGGAACTATAATGTATTTCTGTTTTATTCTCTTATTTGTCAATGAACAGTGCAGTGCAATGAAGAGACTTTGTTAATCCGTGAACTCTTCAAAAACTACAACAAAAACATTCGACCAGTGGTTAAACCTGAAGACAAGGTGGAGGTTATGATAAAGCTGACCCTTACTAACCTCATCTCACTGGTAAGAATCATACTTTGAACCAGTTAAACATTTGGAAAGTTTATAATTTTTCAATATTCCAGAATGAAAAAGAAGAGACTCTTACAACCAATGTATGGATTGAAATTGTAAGATTTATTTCCATTGTACTATTTTATACCTTTCTAAACATTTTTGTTTAGCTTTATCTATTTGTTTGTATACATCTATTTTGTTAAGCCCAAGAGCTGCTGTTGTAATTTTGGGCTTAATTTGTTTTGACTTTCTCTGCCCATTCATTCTTTTAGCAGTGGGTAGATTATCGTCTTTCCTGGAATGCCTCAGAGTATTATGGCATAAGTGTTATTCGTGTCCCATGCAACACCGTATGGCTGCCTGACATAGTCCTTGAAAATAAGTATGTCAAATATTTTACTATAAGTATTTTTTCTATAATACTCCCTCACCTGTTCTCGTTTTAACATTGATCTACAGTATTGATGGCAAGTTTGACGTGGCTTACTATGCCAATGTGTTGATCAGTAATGATGGCTGGATGTATTGGCTTCCTCCTGCTATCTACCGCAGCACATGTGCTATTGAAATTACCTACTTCCCATTTGATTACCAAAACTGCACACTTGCATTTAGGTAAGATATTTCCATGGCCTTTTATGTGTGTTGTTTGTGTGAGCTTTTACCAGGACTGTGTTGCTCCAGGTCACAGACGTACAGTGCCAATGAAGTCGATTTGACCTTGGCAGTAGACAACGGGCAAACAATCGAATGGGTTGATATTGATCCAGAAGCTTTTACAGGTAAACAATTACACTCTTCAAGGGGCGACCCTTGTATCTGGCAATATGATACGCATCAGGGTACACAGATCACAATACGATACACTATATCACAATTATAAGACAAATAAGCTCTCGTGAGAAGCGAGATACTGTATGTTATTTGTAAGTATCTTTTTTAGAATGACAAGTTTTCAATTTATATAGGAGAACTGTTGGATTTTATATTGTAATATATCACTGAAACACTATTTTATACCCCTACAACTGCGACCCAGGTTGGATGCTGTTTCATAATGAAAATTATAATAGTGAGAACATCAACAGACAGGTGGGATATGGCTTGATACATTGTGAAAGAAACAAAGTCAAAACATTTTTTGCATGTTTTAAAAAGCCACTTTAGCCAGAGTAGAAACAATTTTAATCAAAAGATATGTATTATTCAAAAAAGACAAAGAAACAATGGAATATAAGTGTGCTATATTACTGGGTTGTAAACCGCTTTGTGACTCTGGTCTGTGAAAGGCGGTATATAAATACTTACTTACTTACTAAGCCTTGATGGTTTAATCTCACTCTTGTCACTGCAATCCGCATTTTAAATGTGTCAAAAATGTTAACTATAGTTAATTGTTAATTGATTTTATTTTGGTTTTAGAAAATGGTGAGTGGGCCATTGTCCACCGTCCAGCCAGAAAAAGAATAGACTCTCGTTACTCTCCAGATGATCTGGAATATCAGGAGATCACGTTCAACTTGATCATTCAAAGGAAACCTCTGTTTTATGTCATCAACATCATTCTTCCCTGCTCCCTCATCTCTTCTCTTGTCGTCCTCGCCTACTTCCTCCCAGCGCAGGGTCAGCAAGTATCCGTTTATACCATGCATGTACCTGTGCTATCATAACAAAACTAACATGAGTGCTATGGCGGACTTTTATTTCAAATGTTAGACATGCATCGTCTTCTGTCGCATTTATATGCATTTTCTATATTTTTGTGTTTCTCCATTGTAAATTTTCTTCCGCAGCTGGAGGCCAGAAGCTAACTGTGTCCATATCAGTGTTACTGGCCCAGACTGTCTTCCTGTTTCTTATTGCACAGAAAATTCCAGAAACATCCCTATCTGTACCGCTCATTGGAAAGTAAGTCTGCATCCAAACACAAAAGAATAGTTATATTCACTTTTTACTAATCAACGTTCTTTTTAGGTATCTGATCTTTGTAATGTCTGTGACAACGCTTATCGCAACCAATCAAATTGTGGTTCTAAATGTCTCTCTACGCAGCCCAAGTACTCACACCATGTCCCACAGTGTCAAACATGTATGTATGATTTATTCTTTGTCTACATTCAAAAGCTCAAATGGACACTGTACTCTAATAGGTCATTCTAATTACTTCAGACTACTATGACTCCAATTACTACTACTACTACTACAGTAAAGAGGTAGTACTTTCTGGAACTATTCAGGACAGGTCCAATGAAATGACTACTTTCCGTATTGAGGAGTACCTACTGTGCCTGTGACAAGTATTATGATGCAGATAATGGGCAATAACTAATAGTACTTTGGTTACCTTTGATGTAGCTCTTTCTGAAGATGATTCCTCAACTTCTGGGCATGGCTCCATTGATTGATGAGACAGAGGAGGCAGAAGAGGTGAATGGGGTGATAGAGCGGCGTAGGAGCTCCTTTGGCCTGATGCAAAGGGCAGAAGAATATGTGCTCAAACAGCCTCGCAGTGAAATGATGTTCGACAAACAAAGAGAGAGGCATGGGCTGACCAGATCCATTGGTTAGTACAGAACTGATGATAGACCGTGCCTCAAAAAGGTATTCATACCCCATAAACTTTTTTACCATTTGACTACTTACGACCACATACAAAGATGTATACAGTATACACATTTTACTTTAATTTCCCAATTGTCTGCCACTTTGTGATCATCTTTCACACAAAAATCCAACAAAAGCTTTGTGTTTGTGTAAGTGTAAAAAGATCCAATGTGGAAAGGTTCATGGGGTATGTATACTTTTCAAGGTACTGTTGTGTAAGGTTGTTTTAGTATCCTGCTTGTTTCTAAGAAGATACTCAATAAAACTTTATCCAGGAGAGAAAATAACATCTTATGTGTATGAAAAATACACATAAGATGTCTACTCCTTTGAGTAGGAGGTTTTGAGTAACCTCCTACTCAAAACTAAATATTGGATCAATAAGACCCACTGTCTTCATCCAGACAAAAAACCTGGCGGAGGGAACAAATTAGTTCTTGTAGATCTTATATTTCTGAGCTCATGTCATTCTCCAACATGGCTGTGATTGTGAGAGGGGTCAGTGTGATTGTCCTCTGTTTGGCTGCTTAACCATGAAGTTGTGTTGAATTGGTACACACCTGACTTATCAGGCAATGTAAGTAAGGTGTGTGCCAAACTGTCATTGTAAAGTGCCAAACAATGACAGTTTGTCACTTTCCAGCCGCCCCACTATGGCAACAGGTGTTCCCCGCTGTCTCCCATCACAGTACCAATCAGGTCCTGTCCTGCTTAGCTTTTATGGTCCACAGTGTGCAGATGGGCAGTGTCAAGATATCAGCACACTGTGTCCAATAAGATCACACTCTCCATGCCTTTGCAGAGGGTGGAGTCCGTACAACTGGCCTATAATTCTACAGCCCCTTGATACTTGATACTTGACAGTACGATTTTGGCTTAATAAAAATCATCACCTTTAATATAAGATTCTTCATTCTTACAGTGGACAACATGGATGTGAGTGGCACCGCTAATCTTTACAAGAGTTTGGCCCAAGCAGCACCAGAAATCAAGCAGTGTGTCGATGCTTGCAACTTTATCGCAGAGAGCACAAGACAGCAGAACACCATTGGATCTGTGAGTTCCAGATTCAATGACCCATTTTCTTTTGCTAGTGAAGTTTAATGCAAGCTTAACAATACCTTTGTTCTTTGCAACAACAGGAGATTGAAAGTTGGGTGCTAATTGGAAAGATGATTGACAAGGTTTGTTTTTGGGCTGCAATTTTCCTCTTCATCATCGGCACAGTTGCTATCTTCCTCAATGGGCACTTCAATCAAGCACCAGATTTCCCATTTCCTGGTGAAAACAAAAAATACAGTCCAAGTTAGAACAAAATATTTCACCTGTGATTTGTTTTAAAATAATGGGCAATTTAGCTCTTGCTTAGCGTAAAGACAAACAGTCCTTCTATGGGATTGTTCTACACAAATAGAGTGTGTGTTAAGTCATTTTAACACCAAATTTGTGTTCATATTAGCCTCTGGGGTTGGCTAAAGAGACAGGGGACATCTGGAGATGCATAAGGCAGGTGGATGTTGAACACTGCATCAACTCTTTTGAGGGCAGCAAAAACACACTGTCATTTCTTACAGCAGCAATAATGAATAGTATAATTTCCACTGCATGTACTGTCTTACATTGAGAATTTGTGCATGTGAGCCACTTCACTAAAGCTGGGGTACCTAAAGTTTTGATCCATTAATAACATGTAGATTGTCCAGCAGAAAGAGTCTTGACAGAGTAAAATGTGAACAAATAAGACCACGACATGCTTATGAGAAAACACACTTCTAAGAAAGATCCATGTGAGTCAATATTTGATACTTTGGGTAAATCTCTTTTGCACTTTTCTGTTTGAAAAAGCAGATGTAAAGATGGGACAAAGACCAAAAATACATGCGTGTGAAGACTAGTGATAGAACCAACCTATTTAGAGAGTGAGTAAAAAGTGACTTTTTTTTCTCCGTTTGTTGTGGTTTGAAAGTTAGGTAACCCAGCTTTAATTTAAGAAAAGAAAAACCTTAATCCATATTTTATTTATTTATTTATTTATTTGAAACACCCTTGTGTATGTGATGAGAACTTTTGTCTCGTTTTTATTGTACCACAGCCCTTTATGTAAATTTACAAAATTTATTTTGGGCATTATATTTTGTTATTACACCATATAATTTGTATTAAACATTCTTATTAACCCTTGATTACCTCGGTGTTTGTTGATGATGCACAAGTGACATTTTAGTTAATATTCATTGTGATTGAGCGCCTCCATGTGGTTTGAAGGGGAACAGGCAGTACAATCGTTTAGCAAGTGACCACAGTGACACAGAAAAGATGAGACGGGGATGGGACTACTCTACTAGACGAGACTGGGTAGCGTTACTTGTGTACGTCTTTGTACATCGCCAAATCAGTGATGTTGTGATTGTAAATACTAATTAATCCAACTTCACCTTGACTGCCTATCAATCTAATATATCCGAGAAGGAAAATAGGTGAACCATAATAGATCCACGAGGTGAACAGGCTAGAATGAAAGCCGTTAGCTGCTCTGGGTGGGAATCGTCGCTATGTTGTTATTTGGTTGTTATGGGTGAAAATGGTACCTTTTTTCGGACATTCGTCTTCGACACGCCCTTTTCCTCCTTCGAAGCCTCCCCAAATCTAGTCGGGACATGTCTTATAATGGGTTCTCCGTGTGACTGCTATGTTAGACCCACACTGCTAATACTACGAAGTCTGAAAACCCAGCAGTAGTTTAGTTTCAGTGTGCTCCGAGGCCGTGCCACATGTCTGTGCGACTTTTGTAAAGTTTTCCTGTTAGCATTAGCATTAGCATTAGCATGACCAGGGGCAGGGGCGGGGCTAAGCACGATGTGTATGCATCAGCTAATCTGTCTGAATAGAATACAAATGAACTTTTTCTGAAAACGCGATGAAAGACAGCCCTTTCTTCGTGTTTTCCATTTGTGAATGCAAGTTTGAGACGGATATGTGCAGAGAAGTCCGCGTTCTCTAATTCCCGTGGAGTTTGGGTAAGTAGCATGGTTGTTTCATTGGAGATGTATTTAGCTCGGCTGTGAATTTGGACAGTTCAAGGAGTTCTGACATAAGGCACAGATACAACGGCGCACATATGACCATCAATCAGACGAAAAAGTTAATGGAATAACTCTATGACACTAAAGGTGAAACGAGGAGAAAATACATGGAATGCGGCGCCAGAGCAAAGGGAACGAAGATTGGGTGGAGATCGACCAAGTTTAGCCTTTAGTTTACCGTGGAATATCTTACTTTGTGTGTGGAGATGTAGAGGAGAAGTGCTGCTGACTAATAGTTGGGGAACTTGTGGCGTGTTGTCTCCATAACGTGTTTGTTTCCCGTCTGTCTGTAAGGATGAGCGTGGAACTTGAGTTGACACTTGAACTAATAATGCGATGCATGTGCCTCACCATGGTCTGACCGTTCATACATTTAACATAGTCTACTTGTCTATCATAGGACCGAGAATTGCTGCCTAACACCCAGCCTTAAAAGCCTGAGGTGTGGCCGAATTGTTCAGTGTAACCAGACCCATGGAGATGTGCTGGTCTGACCTGAACACACCCACACACTCCATCAATAAATTAACATAAAAAGTACAACAAATATGTCGTTAAATAGTTATTAATGTCACAAATTAATTGATACATTGTGTAACTAACCGAAATGGGAACTTAACTCATTAACCCTCACTCTAATTGTGAAATCACTGGGAAAAGTTATGTGAGATAATAAAGGATTGATTGATTGATTATCATCATTATTATTCAAATTCCTGAAATCCTGTCACTCATCTTTATTGATCCAAACAGACTTGTAAAACTTTGGTCATTGTAATAATTAATTACAGGCTATTGTTTTTCATTATATTTGTGATATAAACAAAACATTGCTCCATTATTTATAGCAATTATTGACTAATACCTGTCTTCAGCTGTGTATTTTATGTGTGACCAATATATTATGTATACATAACTTCTGAAAGGGATAGTGATTCCTCCTTCCACAGTAAGCAATGATGCAATCCATTATGCCAAGGAGGAGGCACACATGCTAGTAGGTTTAGACCAATATTTATTGGCTAGCAGGAGATCTGGAGCCTTCACCTGACCTGAAATTACCCACATGGATGCTCTGCTCTGGTCTTGCACTTGCGTAACGTCACCAATGCTCCATTCTCACACTCTGTCACATTCACACAGCACACACTTCCTATTTGGAGCTGCGGTTGCCTGGGAAACCGACAGCCATTCAGGACTTCCACCCACACATCCTTAACAATACCAGTGCTGCAAGATTCAATGTGCAATGTGCTTTTTCTTTCATGCAAAATGAGGAGCAAGGAAATACTGTTTTGTCTTTGGGCGGCACGGTGGCTGAGTGGATAGCACTCTCGCCTCTCAGCAAGAAGGTCCTGGGTTCAAATCCCAGGGCCTTTCTGCATGTTCTCCCCGTGTCTGCGTAGGTTTCCTCCGGGTACTCCGGTTTCCCCTACCACTAAAAATATGTACAATAGGTCTGGCATGCGCCTCCTGTTCGGCGACCCCGCTCCCATCTCTGTGTGGAGTGAGAGGACAAGTGCCCAAAAAAACATAACAATTGTAAACCACTTTGTGACTCTGGTCTGTGAAAGGCGGTATATAAATAAAACTTACTTACTACTTACTTACTTTGTTGTAGCAGTGCATCAAACACAATACATTATAAAATGATAATAATTTATAATGATAAAGCAATTTTAAGTCATGTCTAGAAAGTGTGACATAATAATAAGACATTCACTGTCACAGTCAATAATATCAGTGTAGTTATCCGAGTTCTCAACAGTTTACTATATTTTTTTGTTGAGAAGTGCATACATAAAGTGATTAATACATCGCTGACTGCTCTTGTTACAGACTCCAAAACATGTGCTGCAATTCTGCAAAACATGATTTTAAGACAGCGTTAAATCCAATCAAAACATTTCCAATATGTAATAAAAGCCTATTTGTTTCAGTTAATTTCAACATCTGTAGAACCATGGCAGGTCCAGAAGAAGTAATCGAGCCTCTTGCCCATGAGACATCTGCCCAAAAACTCAGCCGTAGACGCTTCTCACATGACCTCCATGTGCTCAGTCCAGATGAGATGGATGGCCTCATGTCCAGTAGCGGTGAATACATTTTTAACAAATAGCCTGTTTATATTGTATTGTAAATTTGTTACAATGTAATGCAATGTAAGAGCTTGAATCCCCCCACCCCCCCTTTTTATTCACTTGTTTTCTAGATGGCCGTCCTTTCCTTGTGGTTCATCATCTACCAGAAATAAAAGAAAAAGGCGTTCCGTACTTGATTCCTGGGGTCCCAGTAACATGTCATGTGGACAATACGGAGAAATACACCACAAGATCCAAGGTATACATCCAGTGGACATCAAAGACTATATTAGCACTGATATGAATAGTTTGAATGAACATTGTTTCACTAAAATGTTATTTTAGGTGCGTGTAGGGACTTTATACACTGTGCGTCTCACCCATGGGCCTTTTCACTGGATAGTAAAGAGGAAGTACAAGCACTTTCAGGAGCTTCATCGAGACTTGTACAAACACAAGATGATGCTTCACTTTATGCCACTGGGAAAGTAAGATTCTATCCGTGAATGTCCAGAATTTACTGCTGAACAAGTGTCACCTTACTCTGTCTGTAGAAAGTTTGAATATTTAAATCTTTGATACAGATTTGCAAAGGAGAGACACCTGCTGAGAGACATGTCCGAAGAAATGCCTAGTCTTCATGGGATTGAACGCTCAAGAAGAACATCAAGCAAAATGGTAATGAAAAGGTCATACATTTACAATTTTTTTAAACAGTATTTCATTATTAATTTACTATAATTTTCTTACAAAACTTCCTTTTATTGCTGTAGAAATATCTGGAAGAACATCTCAATAGTTTGTTGGAAAATAGATTTTGCAGAAATGACCACAGCATGGTATGAGGCACAGTTTGACAAAAACAACTATACTGTGTTAATGAACACATTTTCTGTTTATTTTTAAGTTCGAATTTCTCTCAGTGGGTGCCCTTTCCTTCATCACTGATCTGGGACCAAAAGGCCTGTAAGTCACATACCATGAATTACATACTATGAATTTAGATTTTGGTTTGTGACCCTGTTTGCAACGCATTTCAGTGAGGGGCCCATAGTGAAGAGGTCCGGGGGTCATCGTATTCAGGGCTTGAACTGCATTGGCCATCATCAGATTTGTTTCCGCTGGTCGCGCCGCTGGCTCGTGGTTAAGGATTCTTTCCTGTTATACATGGACAGAGACAATGGCAGTATAAACTTTGTGCTGCTCTTTGACCCCGAGTTCAAAGTGAAAGTCGGTCGTGCCCACACAGACACCACGTATGGAGTGTGCTTTGAGAACTTCACTCGGTTAGTCTCCCATTGGGCATTCTTGTGTGTCGCATGAAAAGGTTCATGTTCATGTTCATGTGTCTTTTGTGTCTAGGAGCTTAATAATCAAGTGCAGCAGCTACAGACAGACCCACTGGTGGAGTCATGAAATCAACCGTTTTGCAGAATCCTGTGACTACTTCAAACAACAGCGCTTTGGAGGGTTTGCTCCGCCTCGAGAAAACACACTCACTAAATGGTCAGAGTTGTTCCACAATAAATGTTTTTTTTTAATCCGCTTTTATGTCTTTATTTAACTTCATTTATTGAATGCAGGTATGTGAATGGGAGTGGATACTTGGCAGACTTGGCTGATGCCCTTGAACAAGCGAAGGAGGAAATATTCATTACAGACTGGTGGTGAGTACTCTGAAATAAAGTTGTTTTAATTTTTATATTATTTGTGTTCACGTTAGTATCATCGATTTTTAAACAACAAGGTATGTCTGTATTTTTTAGGCTCAGTCCTGAAATATACCTCAAGAGACCTGCAACTGACAATTACTGGCGTTTGGATGAGATACTTAAACGCAAAGCAGTAGGTTGCCTTCCACATTTTTCTGTAATGTACATTGTTGCACGATATAAGTCAGTCTATTTCTGTAGGAACAAGGAGTCAAAATTTGTGTTCTACTTTACAAAGAGGTAGAACTTGCACTTGGCATCAACAGTGAGCACAGCAAGAGGGTCCTCATGGATAAGCACCCCAACATTAAGGTATCTATTTCATGTACATATATAACTTCCCTTTCTCAACAGCAACCTACCTAGTCATGAACCGTTTAATGTCTGTCAGGTCATGAGACATCCAGACCATGTTTCCTCTGTGGTGTTCCTCTGGGCTCATCATGAGAAAATGGTTGCTATTGACCAAATAGTGGCTTTTGTTGGAGGCATCGACCTGGCTTTTGGGCGATGGGATGATAGTCACTACAGACTCACTGATCTTGGGTTAGCAGACCCAAATGTAGAAGATTCAGAGGTAATGTTGCTTTATAGCTGTTTTTCCCTTTTTTAACATATTTGCACATTTCCTGTCTTTTTGCACACCCTGAGTGATCCTATTTATGCCAAATGTAACATGTACATTGTCCAATCTCTTCTCCATTCTGATATCAATAAACTTTAATTTTATCTTAATATGTATGAAATTGTTGAACACCAGCACAGACTGCTTTTTTTTTTTTTTTTACAGAAAACCGTTGTTGATGATGGTCCTCCATCTGAACCAGAAACAGACTCTGTGGATCTGAGGGGCAACACTAAACTGTGGCTCGGCAAAGACTACAGCAACTTCGTCAAAAAAGATTGGGTCCAACTGGATAAACCATTTGAAGGTATGTCATCTGCTTCAACACCAGAGTCGAATGCCTTATGTCAATGGAAACTCATGGCTTTGGTTGTTTAGATAATATTGATCGTAGCCAGGTTCCTCGCATGCCATGGCGCGATCTTGCAGCAAATATTCATGGAAATGCTGCCAGAGATCTAGCGCGTCACTTCATCCAACGCTGGAACTTCACAAAAGTATAACTCATCCTGTGGTTTTTTAAACAAGAATTTGGTTTTTTTTGTTTTTTAACAGATGAAATATTGTTTCTTCCTTTTTTAGATTTTCAAGAGCAAATACAAAGATGACTTTTACCCGTACCTTCTTCCAAAGTCTCATTGCACTGCTGAAGATCTACCATTCACTGTGCCTGGGGCCAGGAAAGCCAAAGTACAGGTATTAACTGAATGTATTTTATTTCAAAAAGACTAATTTGAATATTTCAACATGTTAATTCAGATTTTGAGTTTCAATATATGCCAAGTGTCCTGCAGTAAGGGCTAACTTCAGGCTTCTGGTCTAATGTATGCTTTATGTTTTGCAATATAGTCGCCAACACAAAGACCTGGAGTTGAGCTGTTATTTCTTTTCCCATGTGGTGCATGCCAATGGCCTGTTGTAAATCCCAAGATATCCAGGAAGTGCTAGTTTTTATGTCAGACTTAGACTCAAGTTGTAGGATAACAATAGGCTTTGTTACATGTTGAGTTATTCATCTGAGGGTGGAGGCCTGAAACTGATCCTGAACATGCTCCACATAGGAGTTAAAGTTTAGTTTATTTGTATTCAACACTTTGTCAATGTACTACTTTTCCACAGTAAACATAATGTTGCAAGAATGTGATTTGTTGTAGATTTTGAGATCAGCAGATCGATGGTCTACAGGAACTTGTGAAAACTCAATCTTGAATGCCTATCTTCAAACAATCGAGAAGAGTGAGCACTACATCTACATTGAGGTAATGCAGTTATACATTTACTCTGCAACAGTGGTCTTCAAACCACTCCTCAAAGAGCCACAATTATTGCAAGCTTAAGCTCAGTTGAATCTTCTGCACATTGTGATGTTTAAAACCATATTTCAAAATATAAAAATCTCAAAATGCTGCAAAATTACAGTAAAACTAAACATTTTTTTTTAATTTTTAGAATATACTACAAAAATAGACATTTGTATCTTGAAACTGTATGTAAATGATAAGTAATGGTACTGTACAAATCACTGTCTGTGGTTATGTCTTCAAACTTCTCAAAGTACACAACAATTTCATTACATTTATTGCGTGCAGAACCAGTTTTTCATTAGCTGTTCTGATGGAAGTACAGTCTACAATGGGATTGGAGATGCAATAGTGAACAGGATCTTGCGTGCACACAGGCAAGACCATGGCTTCTGGTTACATGTCTATGTGAAACTGAACATGGAATTATCAGTAGTTGTTTTGTTTTTTTGCAGGGAGCAAAAAAAATACAGGGTTTATATTGTGATCCCTTTGCTTCCCGGCTTTGAGGGAGATGTTACGTCTGGAGAGGCAAATGCCATTAATGTTATCCTGCACTTCACTTACAGGTATTATTTTGTGTATTATGTTTTTTATGAATTTACCTCCACCTTTCTTTGAAAACTAAAATGTACAATGTTTGATTTTAGGACCCTTTGTCGTGGAGAACATGCAATCCTTTCAAGGCTTGGTGAAAGTAAGTGGCTTTATCTTTGTAACACATATATTTTCTTTCTAACATGTTTCCCTCTGTTTCTTTGCATCTTTTTAAATGAAGTCTCTGATCATAGGTATCACACTTTTCTTTTTCCTCCATCATTTGGACAATCTGCTGTCATTTGAACCTCTGTATGAGTTGTATGTATTTTACTGTTGATAACATGTTGTCCTTTGTTGTAGTCAAAGACCAGTGGACTGAGTACATCACTGTGTGTGGCCTGAGGACCCATGCCCAGCTCTCCCAGTCCTTAGTGACGGAGTTCATTTATGTTCACAGTAAGGCCCTCATCGCTGACGATCGCTGCTACATTATTGGTAAGTAGTTCAGTGCATGGGAAGTCAAATAATAATATTCCTCTAGAATAGGAAAAGTAATGGTGAAAAAGGCCCCACTCCACCTGGGGCTCGAAGCTAGCATCCTTGCTAGCATGTCAAAATCTCTCCCTCAGTATCGCTGCTACCACAAGCCGCATTATATTTATGTTCACCCCAACGACTCATATATAGTTAACTAGTTTGTGAAGAGGAAACACTATGAATAATAATGGTTCATCTATTTCACAATTAAATAAAACATTTTTTTTTTTCATTTCATTTCATTTCATTTTCAACCCCATTTGTCCATTTCTGGGTCGGGGGGGGTGGCAATGTGAGTCCACAGGAAGATGGCTGCTCCGTCAATTGTGAAACAGCCTTGATCTTTCAGCGGGGGGCTTCAGGCAATGTGGGGTTAAGTGTCTTGCCCAAGGACACAACGACAGCAGTCAGGCCACAGTGGGAGCAGTTGGAGTAGATCCCATGGTGGGAATCGAACTCACGACCTCCAGGCCCAAAGGCCAATGCTCTACCAACTGAGCTACTGTCTCCCCATAAATAAAAAAATTTACAATGGGAATGTGCTTTGTCCCTAGACAAATGCCCTTTGATGTTGAAAAAAATGTAATGAAAAGTGGTTGATTTTGTATGGCGACCCTGCTTCCATCACTGTGTGTGGAGTGAGGGGAAAACATTTCCACAGCAATTGTAAAGCACTTAGTCTGTGTGAATAGACAATACTTCCTTAATTATTAATAATGGAGCAGACTTTCCAATAAACTGGGTCTACACAAAACTATTTTTTTGTTGTCCCAGGCTCTGCCAACATCAATGACCGCAGCATGCTGGGCAGCCGAGATAGTGAGTTGGCTGTGTTTGTGGAAGATGAAGAGCGAGTCCCATCTGTGATGAATGGACAGGAGTATGAGGCTGGACCTGTCACACTCGCTCTGCGCAGAGAGTGCTTCAGGTTAAGACTACACTTGCCTTTAATCCTAATGTTGAATCTTTGTTTGCTGTGTTACTTTAATGTACTTTTGCAATGTCCAGTGTTCTTGTGGGAGCCGCTTCTGACCCCAGCATCAATCTTGACGATCCCATCAGTGATGATTTTTTCTTTTTGGTTTGGAATCAAGCTGCTAGGCAAAATGACATCATTTTTGACAGGGTAATTACGATTGTTTAAGATGTGTTCAAGAGTTTATGTCTATAATGTTAATATCATGTTTGTTGTACAGGTCTTTAAATGTTTGCCATGTGACAAAGCCCCCACCATGCGGGATACGAAAGATTACTCGTTTACAGGGCGCTTGTGTGACACGGACCCAGAGCAGGCGGCAGAGGAGCTCAAGGCCATCCGAGGCCTTCTGGTGCACTTCCCACTGAAGTATCTAAACGCGGCGAACCTGCTGCCTCCACTCAACACTAAAGAAGGCATGGCTCCATTGGGACTATGGACATAACGTTTGTGCATTGCAGTGGAATTATCATACTATCTCTGACTTCCAGAGTGTTGGCACATACCTTTTTAGAATAATTGTAGTTAACACTTACGAAGCGGGTACTTTACTGTGCTACGAGGCGTTTCATACTGTCTACATTACTATGCCATATCTGAATGAGAACAGAGTTAGAAGTGTTGGCAATTGCTGGACTGCAGAGAGTTCCTCATGATTGGGGAACATAGCCTACAGTTTTGCGGCAAGGCTCTTTGGTGGGTGGCTGTGTCTGTCTTTTCTCTTTCTCTCGCTCACCTCTCGCTGCAGTGCCAGCAAATCTGTCAGAACATTTGTGGTTGTTATGGTGACGGATATAAAGAGATGACTCGATTGTAGCTGAAATAAAAGCCTGGATTGGGCAGAGAGAAGGTGCCTAAAATAGGAAATTGTACCGGAAACCAGCAGCTGATGTGTCAGATGAAAACTGGCTGTGTGAATTGTGCTGAGAGAAGAAGATAACTGTATGACCCTCACAACATAGATTACTTCTGTGTATTTTATTATGTGTTTGGGAAGTAACTAAATACTACTGAAAAAACATTAAAAATAATAATTTTAAGTAACTATTCAGCAAAAGGAATTTATTGCACCATTCATTTTCAGCAGGATAAAACAAAAAGGGATCACTCATACTGGTGTATGTGGTTTATCCTTTTCAAATGAAAAATAATTATAAATGGTCCCAACCCTTATGCATTTACACTTACTGGTAATTCTAATGCAAATGTGTATAAAAGAATTTTCCCCGACTTTCCCCGCAGGCATACTGTACCTATATCAGAATATGTTTATGCCATGTTGTAACTTGTTCATGTACCTTTTTATATAATACATATAATTTTCTATTTAAAATGACAAAGTATAGGGCTTCTAACTAATGTTTCACAATAGTGACAATAGTGACCCAGAAATTAAATGTTTACACTTTTCTTCCAAATATTTAAATCACTTCTCAAACCCAATTGTTTCACCTTGCCTTTCCTTAATTTTGTTCTTCAATGTTTATTTTTTATGTTTTTTGAAGCATCTTTGAGTGTCCAAAAAGCACTATAAAAGTTTTACTTAGATGCTCTGTATCGGAGACTGGAATATATACCACTGAAAGCACTTTTAAATATAGTTTTATACTGTGTGATTATTGTGCTTTATTTCTCGGTTTCAAAAGGGGATATTTTAGATTATTGTAGAACCATGGGCAACATATGACCCAGTGCTGCAGACACTGTTGGCCCCATTTGTGAAGCACATGTAAATGATTAACTGGATAGAATACATTGTTAAAATAAAAGATCCAAACACTTAAATGTCGTTTGCAAGTTCGTAGGCGTCAATTGTTTTTACAGAGCTTCAGTATAAAGACTATTTACAACCCTGGACTGTATTTTACACCTTGTCCTGAATTGGCGCAGTTCGAAATGTAGTTCCTCTGGTTTGTCCCTAGTGAAGCGCCGTAGTTTTCCGAAAGGAGAAAACACTTGAGGAGTGTTGTGTGCAGCTTCTCGTCATTACACCATCAGACTACAGCAGCACAGGAGAGGGAGGGAGGCGGGAGCGATCTTCGGAAAGCAAAACATGGCGAGATAAGTTCACTGCATCGTGCATTTGGGGATCGTATTTCTGTTGCCACCGTTTCGCTGAGACGCAGAAGTTGTAAAGTCGGAAAACGCAGTTCTCGCAAATTAGCGCGTTGTCCAGAGGAGGCGAGGTCTGTGCCATAGGTCTGTGCGGAGGACAGTGCTCAGTGCGGCTGTCAACACAGGACACAGAACATGGATGAACCAGGAAACTTTATTATGGAACAAATACTTTAGCTTGTGTTGGCCTTCATCGTGTGGGTTAGCCAGTTATGCGAAACTGTGCCTGCTTGACTCCATCTTTTTGATCATTTGTGGAATTACGGCAGATTGAAGTCATATTTAAGTTTGACAGCTGCTGTGGAGACGGTGTTGTGTGTCGAATGCATGTTGGAGGCTGTTTTGTGGATCTAGTTGAATGCTTGGGTAATGCTTAGGGCAGCTGGTTCTGGTACGGACGGATTCGGGCGCCATCACAGATATTGTTGTTCTTGAAGGCAGCGTCTGCGCAACTTGACCATATTGATTATTTTACCTTCATAAACAGTGCAGAAGATTCACCACTTGGTAGTTTTGTCCTATTTAGTTTTCCCTGAAGATGACCTGTGATGACTCAAAGCAAAGGAGACGCGACGTCTCTATCGCAGCAAGGTGTAAACCATTGAGCAGGACTGGCAGCTCTCAGACCAGGCCAACACGCCACTGGCGACCCACGATTGTTATTTAAAGTTAAATGCCTTTGAAATGGAAACACTAATCCGGTGATAATATTGAAACGTTGGACTAGACTTTACTGCTGGCCTGCTGCGTGCGCCTGAGCCACTTGATTCTGCAATGTGTTTGCTTGTCTAAGCGCTGTGTTTGTCATATTCCCACGGTCTTTCTGTTGTATTTTCTCTCAAAACGAGGCTTTTGCATTCGATAAAGGATACAAACGCGGATCTGCTAGTTGCACATTACTGGGTTACTTGGCTAACATAAATAAGTTTGGTCAGAATGTCTGAAAACGCCCCCACACGAAGCCTGGACGACATAGACCTGGCTGCTTTGAGGGTGAGTATTATTTCACTGTTGAAAGACAGTTTCCTTGATCTCGAATGTAAATCTGAGTGTAAATGTATTTGACATCCGCTTTTGTCTTCTATAGTCTCAATCAGCAAGAGAGAATGGGTGAAATACCAAATTTCCTCATCACATTTGTGTTGTATTTATCCTGTTCTTTACTAACTCCACAGGTTATAACTGAACACATGAACTAATGCCAGAACACACCATGTCTGTCCTGCACGTTCTTTGTTGATGTACAAGAAGTTTTAAGAAATAAGAGATTAACACATATTTATTTTCAGCGTTGGTCCCCTATATACTTCCCCTCTGACCTTATGCAGCAGTGATCATTAAGATTAAGAGATCCTTTATTCGTCCCACAGTGGGGAAATTTCAGTGTTGCATCACAAGTTATAGAACAATTGGAATGAGGAGCACACAGCACAAGATAAATGAACAATAGCTATACTAATTAAAAATAAAACAAAATCTCTAACTAGCATCAAAGGACAAGTATAACATTTCTATCTTGAACATAATAATAATAAAAAAAGAGTATAGACTGTGAAAACAACCAATTGACACATTATGCAGAGTGAGATTGTGTACACAAGCAACAACTTCAACACAGATTTACAGACTTATCAGCTTTCTTGTGAGAAAGTAAAGTCTTGTGATTTATTTGGTGCACACTATTGGCAGGCATTATGTAACTTTGCAACAATTACAAAGCCTCTTTCATACTATAAATGTGTGCAGTGGTTCAGCTACAGTAGATTATATATATATATATATATATATATATATATAATTACATATACATATGTTACACATACACACATACACATATATATGTTACACATACATACATACACATTTGAATATAATTGTTTTGTTCAGGTAGTCTTGATAGACTTGCTTGCAGCTGGTGAGGGTAGTTGGATGAGCTTCCTGTGTCAATGCAGGAAACGTATGGTCCACTTCCTCTCACTTTGGCAAAATGTAGGAGTTATTTTGCCTGACCAACCAAGCCCTACATTTTGATATATGTTCAAACACAGTCACATTTATGAACATTATTAAAGCTCGAACCTACGGTTTTTTGTCCCAACAGAAAGAGGTTTACAACAGTGACATTTTGTGAAAATTTGACCGTCACACGCCATCTTTATCTTATGAGAAATCATATAGTCTTTTGCATACTTAGCAAGCCTAACAGCTCTGTAAGTCACTATTTGACCCTTTGGGTTGAGAGCTTATTAGCTGAGTGAGGGTGCACCGTTCCACAAAATACATGCATGTGAAGACTAGTGTTGAAGCCAAACCGTTTTGAGAGCGAGGAACTATTTAGATTTATTGCATTGCATCGAATCGCATTATTAGCCATATTAATTATATCCTAATCCTACGGTTATGACTGGTCAGATAAGGAGTTATTTTATACAGCTATCCCTGCAGTGTAACAACACAATCATCATTTCACCAAACACTCTATCTGTTTATCTGGTCATTGTCTCTTATTTATGACTTTATATTGGTGGTGCTAGTCCACCAAGCAGCTGTTCTCTTCCTCTTGACTTCTTTCTTCTCAGCCCACACCTTTTGCTTTGGACGTGGGTGAATTTGCCGCCTCTGCCTCAACACCCACTCTCCCTGTATATTATTGTTCCTTATACTCTGATTCACATCACAGCTCCAGATGAAGCATGCTCTAACTTAAAGCCTGATTTATGTTATCCTTCATGTATTTTATATGCACACACTCACAAATGCATTTACGTTCCCTGTGGAGGGTTCAAGCCAATCACTGGAAGCAGATGAAAGCTGGATAAGTCATGCTGTACATTTGAAACCAGCAGCAGCCTCTCCACCCACACATCATCTTAAAGCTATATTGAAATGGTGTGAAAGTGCAATAGCTTTTCGTTTTCTCTGGGGAGTGGATTACATAATTAAATCAATGCGACCTCCCCATTATTCGTATCAATAGATTGTGTGTGATCTGTGCTTCATGATTCGGGATAATGAGTCATGTGCGTCACTGATGTATTTTCTACATTTGTTGGTCATCTTAAAAGTGTCCACTCTTTGTTATGTTTTGATAGAAATCCCCTTGACTTTGATTGCTTATAACCAAAGTGTGAATATAGCCAGTTGCGGATGTAGGGGTATGTTTTCATTGGAGGATATATCATTATGAATTTCAAACGACTATTTCTCACTTTTATCATCTAAACATCTTAACATACTAATATTAATGATGATAATAACGATGTAATAAAGTTCAACATTTATTCAGTAAATAAAACACAAATAATTGTTATTTTGTGTAGGCCACAATCATCAGTGTCTATTAGAATCAGAATATAAGCACAAATGGCTTTGCATATGTCCCTCTTTTAATTTTTACTTGGTTGGGATCATTTTCCAAGAAGTAGTTGTTTATATGTCATAAATATATTATTAGATGTGTGAGTATAAGTAAAGTGTTGGTGAATGCTAATAAACTTTAAATCTGTACCTCAGGAATATGATTATTTACTTGGTCTCACACTGTTTTCAATCCAATTCAATATGTTTTGGAGGTGTGGTTATATTTTGTGATAAATGAAAACATATCGGTGCTCCACCAAATCCGTATGCACTGCATGTTGTATGTATTTGACACATTCAGGATTGGATTGCATTAGGACTAAACTTGAAGCCTTGATGAACCCAAAAATGAAGTAGTTATAAACAAGGAAAAATGTATATATATTTTTATATTTACAAAATTATATTGCTGGTGTGCTGCTGTAGGGAGAAAAAAACATGTGGCTTAAACCGTTTTTTATCAAACTGTCTTCTTGGGGGTTTTTTCTAAATTGCATTAATTTGACATGTTTTTTCCTTGCCATTATCTCACCCAAAACAAATTAGACTTTTGAAGGATCTATTACTGCTAATTTTGTTGGCCAGCTTTGTCCTTGAAAACAGAAATGCCTCTCGTACTCTTACCTCTCTCAGCTTGTTTACAGACAAGTGTAGACAAAACATTAGTTCCAGATAGATCTAAACGTCACATACTGAAGCTGATGAATTCTTCTCTTGTTTTCCTCCAGGATCCGGCTGGAATCTTTGAGCTTGTCGAGGTTGTTGGCAATGGGACCTATGGGCAGGTGTACAAGGTCAGTAATTGTGCATATTAGCCACAAATTATGTTGGCTTAAAAAGTGTAAACTTTTTTATTCTGAAAAAAGCACTGTAGAATGTTCAGCCTCATATATATTATGGAAACAACCATACTACTACTTTAATATAAATTCTATATAGCTCATGCACTGGGAGCCAAAAACATGAAAGTTTCCCCAAGTCCTAGGGGATAAATAAATAAGATGATAGCTATTTTTTAAGCCAAATAATGGGGTCAAAAACCAAAGAAATGATAATTCACAGGGAATTTACACTTTATACTATGCAATTTTTTTTTCACTTAAGTTTAAGGTCCATTGAAATACAATGAAATTGATTAATTTGAATTAGTTTACAACATTCCTGTCATTCATTGTTGGAAAATGTCTTCTATTACTCATTTCCAGCTTAAATCATGTTCAAACATTGAAGCAGCTGGCATATAGCTGTTTGCAGTGTATATCTTTTCAAAGTAAAGTAACATGTTTTGAGTTCTAAAGCAAGATCCTGTTTATGAACCAAAATTAATACAAATAATCTTTTTTGTTCCATAAAGTTACAGAAAAAAACTGCCTAAAAACAATTATTATGGGCCATTTCTGCTGTGAAACCCACAAAAGTAAATTTAGTACCGGTATATATTTGTTGTTGTAGGGACGACACGTCAAGACTGGGCAGCTGGCGGCCATCAAGGTGATGGATGTTACAGAGGAGGAGGAAGAGGAGATCAAAGCAGAAATCAACATGTTAAAGAAATACAGTCACCATCGCAACATTGCCACTTACTACGGCGCTTTTGTCAAGAAAAGTCCACCAGGGCATGATGATCAACTCTGGGTGTGTACTCATCCTTTTAGATTCTATATGATTTTAATGCCTTTCATTTTGAATAATATATTGCGATTCATGTTTTTCAGTTGGTGATGGAGTTTTGTGGGGCAGGATCAGTGACAGATCTTGTAAAAAACACAAAAGGAAGCTCTTTAAAAGAAGATTGGATCGCTTACATCTGCAGAGAAATCCTACGGGTATAAGTTGTCTTCTTAAATTGTGTAAATGGCTCTTGATCAGGCGAGGCTGATGACGTATGTTTTTGTGAACAGGGTCTGTCCCACCTCCATGCCCATAAAGTAATCCATAGGGACATCAAAGGGCAGAACGTCCTTCTGACAGAGAATGCAGAAGTCAAGCTTGGTAAGAGTTTTGTCCAGCTGGAACTGAAAACTGGATGATCATCAGCCATTCAACATCTCCCCTTTTCTGTTTCTGCAGTGGATTTTGGAGTCAGTGCTCAATTAGACAGGACTGTCGGTCGAAGGAACACTTTTATTGGGACTCCTTACTGGATGGCACCAGAGGTCATAGCCTGTGATGAGAACCCAGACTCCACTTATGACTACAGGGTATCCTGCTGTTATATTGTTATATTATCTTTGATATTTCTGTAGAAGAGTAGGCTGTTCTAATTATGTATGCTAAATTGTCTGATTTGCAGAGTGACATTTGGTCTTTGGGAATAACTGCCATCGAGATGGCTGAGGGAGCACCCCGTAAGTCACTTTGTGTTCTGATAACTTAATGGGCTTATAGATCTTTACAAATTCATGAGAGAATGGACATGAATTGATGTGTCTGTCATGTGCGGATTGGGGTTAGTCGGCTTGTCTGTGTTGTCAGATGGCGCTGACTCACTGTAATCAAGGTGTAGTCGTGAGATGGCAGCCAGCCTGTGGAGGCCGTTTGTTGCTAAAGTCACTGTCAAAGCTTAGTCTACAGTCTACTAAAGTTCTTAATTCAAATGAAGTTGTGCCAATTATTTTTTAAACTGGAAGTATGCTTTTGTTTCATTTACTTTCCCAACTTGACTGGATCTATTTCAATGAAGTTGCCTGATATCTTTGTCCATGTACATATGTTAGCGTTGGATTTTCTTTTATTGGTTTTATTGAAAAAGCACAAGTGCAATGCTAACACTGTCTTACTGTCATACCGCCTGCACTGGTCTCTGAGCTTGTAGACTCATTGTAATGAAAAACAATTTAGAGGAAGCATGGACTTACGTAGATTGTTCAAAGTGACTTTAAAAATGGACATGAAGCCTTTCACAGTCCATATTGTGGCTGTGGCCTGGGGTTGACCACTCTCCTGTTGTGACATGTAAGTTAGGTTGCTAACAATGCAAGTGTTGATAAAATACAACATGCAACAGTATATGTTGTAATTTAAATGGGGTCTTCCTCCCATCACTGCTTAATTCATTCAGTATCAGTAGTTGTACACTTAGAGTACTACAGAGAAACACACAGGCACAATACCCCATGGCAGAGTCATTAAACAAGAGAAATGCGGCAAGACTGAGATTATGTTGGCTGGACAGTAGGGCAATACAATAGTCGGCTCCCATCAGTGCCGAAATGTGTCAATCTCCATGTAAAGATTTAGCTCAAAGGTTCATTGTGGGTGGACAAAATAAGAATAAATACACATCATTTTTTAAAATCGGGGTTGCTGCTTATCCAAAACAACTGTTATGTTAGACTTTTTATGTGAAACTGTAGCTACCCAGTCCGGTTTATCTACCTACGCTGGGAAAAGGGTGACTCACAGTCCTTGTTCTTATATTCACTTGCACATTAAGCCCCAGGCTCCAGGAAAGATTGGATAACAGCAGCTGTAGACATGTTTTGAGGAGACTGTTTGTATTGGTGGCCTGTATTATTTACTCACCATTATATGATCTTGCATTCATGTTACTCTAATCAGTAGCTCATGGCTTTATGCCCCCATTCTCTACACCTGCTGCATCACTATATCCTTTTATTTCTTCAGCTTTGTGTGACATGCACCCAATGAGAGCCCTCTTCTTGATTCCCCGGAATCCCCCCCCTAAACTTAAGTCGAAGAAATGGTAAGCTATTTGTTGTTGCATTGTCAAACAAGTACATGTGTAATCCTACCTGCTGGTATAATTCTCAGATAGGAATAGAAAAAAAGCTTTCCAGGCCAATGCAAAGAAAAGCCCCGCCTTAGTATGCTGTTAATCTCCAGAACTAATTGTTAAAACTGATACTGATGAAAATAACCCTTTAAGGACTGCATTTTATCATCAGCATTGTTGCTATAGTGAAGCATTCCTTACTGAGCTTTTCTTCAAACTATCTGCTATGTTCTTTCTTTTCCAACAATGCCCGCACACTCACAGGTCAAAGAAGTTCATTGACTTCATCGAGGGCTGTTTGGTGAAGACGTATACCAGCCGACCGTCCACGGAGCAGCTCCTCAAACACTCGTTTATCCGGGACCAGGCGACAGAGCGGCAGGTCCGCATCCAGCTCAAAGACCACATTGACCGGACACGCAAGAAAAGAGGGGAAAAGGGTAGGAAGAGTGTAAAAGAAGATGTTGGCAAAATACAGCGACACTTTCTCTTTACTGATGTTTGCTGTGTTGTATAGAGGAGACGGAGTACGAGTACAGCGGTAGTGATGAAGAGGATGAAAACCGAGGCGATGACAGAGAATCCAGGTAATTACTGACTGATCATCCTATTGTTTCACTTTTGCAACGTCAGACCCCATCTACAAGAGTTAAATGGATTCCTAGGGTGTCCATTGTTTCAAATTGTCACAAAGATGTGCACAAAACTTCAATTTATCTGAAATATGGGATGTTGTGACAAATTATTAAAAATGGATCCCAGAGGTGATTTGGATACCAAGGCGCTGAGATTTGGAGAAGACTGTTATTTAATAGAAAAAATTTGCAAGTATAAAATAAAATAAAATAAAATAAAATAAATAATACATATGAAGATGGATGGATAAAAGTGACTCTAAATTTAGTTTTTGATTGAGTTTTTTTTTCTTGTCATTTACACACTCAAAGCGTTTTTAGTGAAATTTATGCATGTTTAAGTGATCATTTTTGCTTGATAGAAAGAAATATCCTCACATCAGTGGAGCAGAGTCTGTTTTCCTGCTTATGCGTTTAGGGGCAATTCAGAAAGTCATTCGGTCAAGCTGAATGAGGAAGTTCAAAATCCACAGTGGGCGGGTATCTTTTTACTTTAACCAATCGTTGCTGTTTGTTGAGGACGTACGTAGGAAGCAGCTCGATAATGTTGTTGCTTTAAATCCAGAGTTTTGGAGATTCCTTAAAACTGAATGTTGGTCTACATTCTATCTTTGCTGCTGTTTTACCGCTGAACTTGTTGAACTACAAACGGCCGACTACTTTCTGAAGCTGAGCGGAGGCTATAGGTGGATTGGTGTGATGTGGGCCAGTAGAAAGGACGTTCATTCCTTTCTCTTAAAAGCGGCCTCTTTAACAGAGTTGTCCTGGAGCCTACTATCCAAGTGAACTCTAGAACATGAACACAACCTTTTGCATTACGTCCCCTTTAAAAGTTTGTAGATTGATTGATTTAATTTGAACTTTTGAACTTTAGTTCAATCCTGAATGTGCCTGGGGAGTCGACTCTAAGGCGAGACTTCCAGCGTCTGCAGCAGGAGAACAAGGAGCGATCGGAGGCGCTGAAAAGGCAACAGGCCCAACTGGCAGCTCAGCGCAGAGACCCAGAGGAACACAAGAGACAGCTACTGCACGACCGACAGAAGCGCATTGAGGAGCAGAAAGAGCAGCGTCGGCGGCTCGAAGAGGTAAACTAAATTGTTTAGTAATACACAACTGTCAAAAACCTCATTCAGAGCATTATCCAGATGGACATTTATTTGCATTACTGGCAATTGCTTCAAAACAAACACCAGTCTGTAGTAGTTTCTGTGTTTATGATTATTTGTGTCCATCCGATTACACATACAGCAACAGCGAAAGGAGCGAGAAATGGTGAGGCAGCAAGAAAAAGGTCCCCATCGCAGACTTGACGATATGAGAAGGGAAGAAGACAGACGAATGGCAGAGAGAGAGCAGGTAACCAATCACAATGCTGACATGTTTGCCCTGACCCAATCAGAGTGGAGCGTGGGCGTGTCATTCAGCAGCACAGTGAAATTCCATGAGTGGGTTGCCATAGCAGCAAGCGTCTAAATTAGAGTATTTATTCAGAGATGAGTTTTTGTGGGTGAGCTTGTTGTGTCTCCTGTTCATTTCCTCTCCACCCAGAGCCGTTTTATCAGCATTTTGCAAATAATAAAGTAATGCTTAGATATTCTATTCTTGTTTTTTGTACTAAGCACACAAAAAGCTTTGTGTATATAATTGGGGAGATGATAATTATAAATGTCATCTCCCTATATTCTGGATATATATATTAGACAATTGCAGCACAGTCCCTCTGAATGTTATTCAGTAACTTTTTGTATTGTACATCTTCTATCGGTGGTTTTTAGCTTCCTGTTATTGATGAATTATGTACTACTTTTACAAATTTATAAAGCTCAATTTTACAATGTATTCCGAAGTACTTTATAAACACACATAATACATGTATATACAAATGCAACAATACACACGCAAATAAACAATTACAAATAGTTTAAATGCAAGTTTTCACGGCTTGTTTTTCTACCTGATCATCCCCTTTTACTCTGCAGGAATTTATCAGGCACAAGCTAGAGGAGGAGCAGCGGCAGCTGGAAATCCTCCAGCAGCAGTTACTACAGGAGCAGGCTCTACTTATGGTATCTGCCTCCAAATAAAATTCCTTTTGATAAAAAATTTGTTCACATGGCACTTTTAGAACACAATTATTTTATGGATTCAACCAAATAATATAAAACTCTGTCAATATGCTCCATAGACTCAGCTCTAACGGATATTGTTCAGAAATCTGTCCAAATCTGTTTCAGAGAGCACTTATTCTTTGCTGAAACGGGTCATTGTCTGGTGAGGCCATCACATGCCTCAGACATTATAACTAACAAATCCCTTTGTTCGTTTGTTGATTGTGACCTGTGTAATAATGCTCCACTCCAAATCAATAAAGTTATAAAGCTGATCACAACTCAAGATCTTGTCACGTTATATCTCTGCTTTCAAAATCCCACCTCAATAAACATCTGCTTTATTTGTGAACTTGATCGCAGCGTAATTACTTGAACCTGGGTTAACTCTGGGTCAAACAAGATAACTTTGGGTTAACCCGTAGCTTGAAGCTGTCTGTTTATCAAAACGCAACTTATCCTACATCTCCCAACACCACTTCTAGAAACAGGTTTCTGAACAATGAACCTGGATTTATCCAAAAACGTGAAACATCCCAGTTCTTGCATGGCCAGCATTCTCACTGGACTTGTCATCCCTAGAACATGTTTTGGAGACTCTGCGGAACACATTGAGAATGCTTACTTGGAGAGAGCCTCCGCCACAGTGCTGTCTGGAGACAAACATACATGCACACACATTAATAACAAATTGTTTGCAAATTAGTTTCCATAACTCTTCCCTATTTTCCTTTGGTCCAGTTCTGTTTCATCCCCAACTGTACTTAATATGTTCAGAAGGGATATTAAAAATATCCAAACGCAGATCCAAAACGAATTATTTTGTCATTTAGCTTCCATATGTAAAAAAGGAAAATACACAAAAATAACCACAGCTGCAAAAGATGAGCGATCCTTACCTTCCACAAAACAAAATACTGGCTATCTGATATCTATGTTTTTCTCTTCTTTTTAAAATCAATCAAGGCATTATATAATAAGCTCTGAAAATGTCCTAACTGCTACCTAACACTTTAGCACCAAACCCGCTAAATTGCAGAATCACATCCACCTGGCATGACTTTATTATTGATACGTTTTGGATTTTACTCAAATTACCCATCAGCCTTGACTGGTCCATGTCGGTCGATCTCTAATGTGCCGTTACACTTTGGCCACATGATCTTAAAAACATTACATACTAATCAAACATGCCAGCATACCAACATTTAACAACAACAATTATATACTATGTACAATTGGGCTTCTACTCTTGAATTGATATACATTTTCAACAAAGTGAAGTAATTGTGTTGTTTATATAAAGTCTTGATTGCTATATATTAACCTAAATTACAGTTGAGTGATGACTTGTAAATGTTGACTTCAGGAGTACAAGCGTAAGCAGCTGGAGGAGCAGCGACAGTCAGAGCGGCTGCAGAGGCAGCTGCAGCAGGAGCATGCCTACTTGGTGTCTCTTCAACAACAGCAGCAAGAGAAGAAGCCTCAGCTTTACCACTACAACAAGAATCTGGAGCCTAATAACAAGCCGTCATGGGCACGTGAGGTAAACCTCTATGTCTTATCAAACTATTGAGATATTTAAATACTGTGCGTCTGTATTCTAACTGTTTTCTTAAAGGTTGAGGAGCGAAGTAAACTCAACAGACAGGGTTCACCCAAGATCTGCACCACCGTCTCTGACACCGCCATCCAGTCTCGCTCTGACTCAATCAGTCAATCAGGGGCGCAGTCTGCTCAGACCCCTCCCATGCAGAGGCCTGTTGAACCCCAAGGGGGGCAGAGCAAGGTCTGTGTTTTTTAGGTCTAAGACAATCTCTGTCTTCTCAATCAGCTTTAATAGTGACTTTCTGGCTATCTTCTAAACTTACCTTTTTTTCTTTTTTCCCTTCTTTCTCCAACAATTGTTCTTGACTTTCACTGAATTTTCCCACCTCCCTTGCTTACACGTGGCTGCTGGTTTTGGGTGCTGCTACAGTTCCAGATGGCTCATTTGGTGCCACTAAAACCCTATGCTGCTCCCGTGCCTCGCTCACAGTCTCTCTGTGACCAACCCACTAAGAACATGTCTGCCTTCCCCACCCAGGACCCGTCCCTCACCCCCACACCCCGTCCCACTCACTCTAGAGAGTTGGTGCGACAAAACTCAGACCCTACTTCTGAGAACCCTGCCCCACAGGTGCATCAAATAAGAGAGGAGCGTGGACCCTGGATACGCCTACCTGATGTGGAGCTGCCTCCCAAAGTAAGGGCTTTCTCCCAATATTTCAAATCTGTTTCACATTACTATGAACAGTGCCATTTATCTCTTTGTATCCTTCAGATCCCCCAAAGAACTTCATCAATTGCCACAGCTCTGAACACAAACTTAACATCAGGCATTAGACATCCAATAAGAGCCAGGTACAACTCTTTGGTATTTATCTATCCATATGGACAGATAAAGATGACAATTATGAATAATAATTGGTTTCTTTATGGCAGCAACCCAGATCTTAGTCGCAATGACCGCTGGGAGAGAGGAGACGGTATGAGTGTCATTTCCCACTTGCCCCAAACTGGTTCCTTGGAGCGACACCGCATCCTGAGTATGTTCCCGTGCACTTCTTTCTCACTTCATAAAAATGTAAATGGTGGACCCCTTTTGTCCCCAGGTTCCTCAAAAATGGATTCACCAATTCTGTCCCACGACAATCGCCATAAGCCAGGGGAGTCTCGCACGTCCTCACGCCCTGGACGCCCCGCTGTGAGTCTATTTCATCTATTTTAAAATGGTTCAATAAAACATTTTCATTGAAATGCTTGTGATTGTTGATAAAGTGATGCAACTGTTTTGACAACTTTTGCTATTATAATACAATTCCTTACACTTTATAATGTGTTTGACTACAGAGTTACAAGAGAGCTATAGGAGAGGTTAGTATCTCATTCCGGCAAAATCATATGTTCTTTTTTTATGCATGGTCATGACGATATCTGCATAACGTGATCAAACGCATGCATTTGTGGTTTTTACATTTTATTTCACTGAATCCAATTTGTACCGGTGTCTCATTTGTCACGTACTCGGTGGAAATTAAGACGATTTTGTGTTTTCCATGTTTCATTTTATGTGTTTTTAGTTGTAAAAACTAGTACACATTTTGAGGTCTATTGTGTTCTAATACGTTTATGTACACGCAGGATCATGGCCTGTATGCGAAGGAAAAAGCCGAGGAGCAGCCCAGACCTCCAGTAAAAGCCAATGATTATTCCTCGTCTTCCGAGAGCAGCGAGAGCAGTGAGGAGAGCGAGAGTGGAGAGGGGCCAGAGGAGGAGGAGAGCCCCACCGATCGGTATGAACACTTTCACCCCTTTATTATATCAAAGGCTGAGATTTTACACTTCTTTATTATGCCAAGTCAGTTTTTTTTGTTCTAATTTCGCTAAGGAAGGATTTTATACTTGTTTCTTCTTCATGCTAGAGTTAGAGATTTTTTATTTTATTTTATTTAGTATAACTGGTGATGCAACACTGACATTTTCTTTATCTTACATGTTTTAATTTCAGCCTGTGCACATAATCAAATTTATTTTATGAACATATTTTAACGCCTGTATTGAAATGTTTGATTATTTTTTTCTGTGAATATAGTAAACGTGTGTTGTGCAGGTTTGAAATGAATCAATTCATTATATTTTTATTTTACTGGGATCGTAGACTCAGAGATGCAGACACCGATTCTGTCAACACCATGGTGGTGCATGAAGATGAAGGTGAAGAGGGCGAGCAGGCTAGGATCTACGGCGATCAGACCATGCTGGTGCAGCGGGTGAGCCATCTCCACACACAAAGAAGTCTGAATGAACGATTGGGAATTCAAGAATGAATTAATTATCTATTATAATTATCACAATCCATTTATTATATCATTTTAGTTACAGCATCCCCCAATCCCCTTTTGTTAATGTTATTTGAATCCACACATTTTATTATATGGAGCCATGTTGAGTGACTTTTTAACGTTTTTCTTTTTTTTCCCTTTTTTTTGTTGTATCTTGAAGACTCCAGAGAAGAGAAGCCATAATGGTTACACTAACTTACCAGACGTGGTTCAGCCCTCTCATTCTCCCACAGACTCTGCCTCCCACTCCTCCCCTGGGAAAGAGTCTGTCTATGATGTAAGTTAAATGCAAGAAATGTTGGAAAACTAATATATTTTCAAGATCATAAAAAAAAAAATCTGAAAAAGCAAAGTAAATGATGATTATTTTGATGATCGATTAGTTTCTTAGGTCCTGAAATGTCAGTTAATACGGGATTTTGTATACACTTGACTAAAACAATGATGAGTAAAATGTATTCTCGACAAAAACGTAATTTTATATAGCGCATTTCACAAACCCAGGTCAGACAAAGCATTTACATTTTTTTGGAGCACTGATATTAAGTCTATGGAGCGTTAAAAAAAGGAATAATTACGATTGTCGAGCTAGAATTACTGATTGATTAATTTGTCCTGCTCTTAAACCATTTTATTTGCACGTTTCAGTACCAGTCTAGAGGATTGGTCAAAGCCACCGGAAAATCCTCCTTCACGACATTTGTAGATCTGGGCATGTACCAGTCCCCAGGCCAAGGAGACAACATATCCCTAAGCGGTCTGTATGAAGCTTTTTCTACGAATTGAATACTGTATTTGTATGTTGTGTTATAAGTGAGTGCAATCTTTAGGATCAAGGTTTGAACAGCTGAAGATGGAAGTGAGAAAGGGGTCCATGGTTAATGTCAATCCCACAAACACTCGGCCGCCCACTGACACTCCAGAGATCCGGAAATACAAGAAAAGATTCAACTCTGAGATTCTGTGTGCTGCACTTTGGGGTGAGGTTTTTCACGTTTTGCGTTATTCTCCTTCAGATTGGTTTGTGCTGTAGTTAAGATCTGATTGTGTTTTCAGGGGTGAACTTGCTGGTTGGCACGGAAAACGGACTGAAGCTGTTGGACCGTAGTGGACAAGGGAAGGTTTATCCTCTAATCAACTCCCGCAGGTTCCAGCAGATGGACGTCCTGGAGGGTCTCAACCTGCTCATCACTATATCAGGTCTTTGAATACTTGGAGCCGTGGCCACTTGAAATTCTATTCCTGGTGCCCTAAAAATGTTAAGTTTTCTTATTTCCATTGTCCCTCAAGGAAAGAAAAACAAAGTCCGTGTGTACTACTTGGCCTGGCTTAGAAATAAGATCCTGCATAATGATCCTGAGGTGGAGAAGAAACAGGGCTGGACCACGGTGGGCGAGATGGAGGGATGTGTTCACTACAAAGTTGGTGAGTTGTGGTTACATGTCCACCATGACCTGTCCACAACCTTGTTATCGCTGCCATTTGTGCTATTCCAAGTCACAGTTAAGGGAACTCTGTAAGATCGATGTTATCTGTGGTATAAGTTTCGCTTTTGATACCAACGTGGCAGAATTGCTGCATGAGTCCCTTGCCACAATATTTTTTTCCAAAATTTGTATCTGTTTTTTTGTTATTGATTTTAGTAGTGTTTTTTGGTCATCAAATGTATGAAATGATTTACACATTAGCTCGTAAGGGGAAATTTCTTTCACATCAAAAGAATAATATATCTTGAACATATCCTTGTCCTATATTCCATCAGCCCCCTGAGGTTTAATGTCTGCTTTTGATGATTCTTATAGTCAAATATGAAAGAATCAAATTCCTGGTGATTGCTTTGAAGAATGCAGTAGAGGTGTATGCTTGGGCTCCAAAGCCTTATCACAAATTCATGGCCTTTAAGGTAAGCTTTTCTCTATTTCCCTATGGAATTTCATGTACATTTTTAATAAGGGTTCAGTTGTGGTAACTCTTAACCTGTATTCCTTGTGTGAACAGTCTTTTTCTGATCTGCCACACCGACCGGTTCTCGTGGACCTGACTGTGGAGGAGGGTCAGAGGCTCAAAGTCATTTATGGCTCCCTTGCTGGTTTCCACGCCATTGATGTGGACTCTGGCAACAACTATGACATCTACATACCTGTTCATGTAAAATCTATTTACTTCCAAATGAGTTTCTGGCTTTTTTGTATGTAAATTGATGGTTGTAATTCTGTTCACAGATTCAGAGCCAAATAACCCCACATGCTATTGTGTTCCTGCCCAGCTCTGATGGGATGGAGATGTTACTCTGTTATGAGGACGAAGGGGTTTATGTGAACACATACGGACGCATCATCAAGGATGTGGTCCTGCAGTGGGGCGAAATGCCCACTTCTGTTGGTACGGAACAACTCTTTGTTGACCGAATATATTGTGGCTAAATCACTAATGTTGGACTTTATTGCAGCCCACATTTGCTCAAATCAGATCATGGGTTGGGGAGAGAAGGCCATTGAAATCCGGTCTGTGGAGACCGGTCATCTTGACGGTGTGTTCATGCACAAAAGGGCTCAGAGGCTCAAGTTTCTTTGTGAGAGGAATGACAAGGTACGTGAACAACAACCTCTCTGTCTGCATATCTCCACACAGGATCTGGGAAGAGACATTGGATAGTTCCGACAAATCCTTGTAGTGGAAAATACAATATTATTGTATTGAATGCGTTCAATGTTCAATGTTTCTTGCGTTACACAATAATGTAAAATGGTTTTTGTCTATATCAGCAACTCTGATGCCTCCCTATCTCTGTTATAGGTGTTCTTCGCGTCCGTGCGCTCCGGAGGCAGCAGTCAGGTGTACTTCATGACATTGAACAGAAACTGTATCATGAACTGGTGAAGGCGCAGCTGGTGGTCAGTGAACACTGCAGGTTTTTGGCACTGGGGCCTAAACCTTTTGCTTGCGCATGCACAAATCATCATTTCCTCATTTTACCTACAGATGCTTACATTCACAGCTCTGAAAAACCATTCCACTCTCCAATCCACTTAAGTACTGTTTATACCAACATGCTGACAAATGTTGTGACAACTTTCCAATGTTCTACAAACGTTAAAACTACTTTTTACTGTGTATAGTTTTGTCTTACTTTAAATCGTTAAAATGTGTTTGGTCTTGACTATTTCGTTGCTGTGGATTTGCTAAGTCATTCCTGATAATCGTGTTCTGAAGATGGCATTAATATCTACACTTTGTGAATGTGGCATATTGAGCCGTCTGCAGTGGCAACATTTCACTGACTGTCCTAATACTGAAGTTTATATTCTAAAGAATATTTGAGTTTCTCTCATTCATAAGGGCTTACTCCTAATAACAAAAGTACAGCCTATGATAAACCATGACAAATACCTAGTTCATTCAGTACTGAAGTGAGTACTGTAAATCCTTGAACTGCCTTTATTTAAAAGTATAATACGGATGTGACACAATCGATTGTTGACATGTAGGGAAAAAAAACACATATTCTTGTGGCGTTCCTTAGATAAGTGCATTTTACCTACATTGAAATTCTATCACGTTACAATTTTGACAAATAGTTTTGAATTGAAGGATTATTGGAGACACCAGTGGCAGGAAAGTGGAGCATGGAGCACAAACTTGTCTCCAGTGTAATATAGTTTCACAAGACGACATGTGAGGACGGCCAGAGGAGCGGCTGCTTTCTCTTCTTTAACCCTTTTGCTCTGCTCGGGTCGGCACAGGGTTAGACATGTGGTGCTGTATATAGTCCTGCATTAGACACCTACACTCATGAAGGACCATTATATTTTTAATCTTTTCTGCCAAAGTTCAGTGTTTCATTGGTGGAACCTTGCTAACTGGAAACATTGTAACAAAGAAATGGCTGTTGTGGCATTTGAGAAGATTGATGTTTTGTGTCACCATTTCATTTGGACAAACAGCCATTCTTATTTGAGTTAATAGACCTTGTCAGGCTTTTCATGGCTTAAATAACTAGTTAAAATTAGAAAATGTTATATTTTTAATGGAAGATAATATATCTGAGACGGGAAGATGGATATTTTATTTTCAGATTAGTCAGAAATATTATATGGACGTTGGGAAGCACTTTGACTTGATCTACAAGACGTCACACTGGGACAAAAACTTCAACGTGCATAAAAAATATTGGTCCAGAATAAACGGTAACATGACAAGGTAAACTGTTGGTTGTTGCACCAATAATCTGTGCCATGATTTAGTCATTTTTAAGTCTCACTCCACTGAGCTCTGATGGTGTTTATCAATCTGCCATGTTTACAGTCTAAGCAGTGCCTTGAGTAGATGGTGTGAGGAGTCGTTAGTATCAGCCCTTATCTGATACACGTAGAGAGGTGTAACAAAACCATCACTAAATCAAAAAGAAATTGACCGCCCCTTGAGAAAAGTCATGTAAATCTGTATTTAAAGAGAAAATGCAATAAAAAAACATGTTGTGTCTTACATAGAGGGTTCTTGTAGTGTTCGCTGAAGCCAGCACTAAGCCATATACACTAGAGCAGTTCTCGATTCAGTCTTAGTACACGCACATGTTCAAGCTAAAGATGTTAGTTGGAAAAAGTAGCTCGATATATTTTATAAACTCTGTATAACTCTTTATTAATATTGTAAGTGAATGTACCTGTATTTTATTTGTATTTACTTATACCTTCTCTGTTAATTAAAGCACAATGTATTCTGATGCAGCAAGTTCAAACCTTTTTGTTGCTCCAAATGTCATCCCTTCTCTCCTGACTATAATAACTGGCCTGACCTTTGATGCTTCTCACACTTGGGTGGATAATGGTAGTGGTTAATTGACAGAAAAGGCCAAAACACTTTCATTTAAGTGATTAATACCCGGATGCACATATTCTGTATATGTTTCTGTAAATTTGATATATTTAGTGTTGACATTTGATTTTTTTGTGTTCTCTATAAAATTACGTTGGCATCATGAATAAGACCAATATTGCTTTGAAAGTATATGGTGTATGGTTATATTTCACCTAAGAACTTCAGGGCCAGAGGCAGTACCTCGGAAAGACTGAGAATAGTGTCTAAAGAAACCAAATTAGTATATTTTATTGGTCAGGTGATTGAACACATTCACTGTTTTTAAGGTGAAAATACGTTTCATGTGTTAAGTGTATATTTTTGCATATCTAACCAATGTAGAGACCCAGTGGCTGTAAAGAGTGTGCTGCATGGTGCCTTTGTGTACAGTCTCTGCATCACTATGACATCAAATATGCAGAAATATCACGCATAAAAAGGCCCCTTTCAGTTGAATAAAGGTGAGTGTTGATGGATATTTTATTCTTTTAACATTATGGCATAGATTTGAACTGTGCCCGATTTTAGAAAGCAAGAACGCTCCAAAGGGTTACGATGTGAGGAGAAATAAAAGTCTAGCAATACATCCAATGAAATGATGACTGAAACCATGGCCTCTCATCTTAGTGACTTGTACCGATTTCAGTGTATTGGTGTTCGGCAGAATGAATGTTGGCTGGTTTGTCAATTGCTTCTTTGCCTGTAATCTGTGGACACAAGAACTTTGAGTTTGCTGTAATTTCTGGTTTGGTTTGCTTTAATGACATTCACAAAAATACATAGAATAGAACGGATTAGATGTTTTAAGTTGTAATCAAAGAATGAAGAGTCAGTCTGTTGAAGGCTGTTGCTTGCACATGAATCTGTATCCAAAGTTATTACAATGTTCTGTTTAGCAGAATTGTCTTGCAATGTTTTGGTGTGTGCGGGGTGTCTGTTAATTGTGAGAGATTAAATCCAGATTGTATTTCATCGACTAATAAACTTTTAAAATCCTCTGAATGTTTGTCATTATACTGTGTATATTGATCTTTTTTTTCTTGAACCTGGTAACAGCAACACTTTGTCACATCTGCATTAACTTTAATGACTAACTTTCTCATTGGAAAAGTCAGTTCTATGTCATGTGAAAGACTGCTGCAAAACCAAGTCCTATGGACGAGGAAGACTCTCCAGGACAAGTATGACTCATGTTTTTGTGCAGATGCAAGCCTGCTCACGTACCATGCAGACTAAAACATTACCTCTGAATATTGTTTATCACAAAGTTGCACAGTAGAGCTTTAGATTTGCACTTTTAATGTAGTTCATATTTCGGCCCATAACTAAATAAAATGTTCACCCACGAGAGGGCGCCATACGCTACTATTCCTACCCTATCCATGTTCGATTAAAAGAAACAAATGGTTTTATTACACTTCTTATCATATATATTTTACACACTGTATTTATATTTTACACACATTTTATCCATTACATTTGGAAATGCTATTTGGTTAACGTCCTTTCCCTCGATTGTAATCCATTAAACAAACCATTCAACAATAGTGCACAAAAACAAGTTTAAGATGAAGTACAATAGGTGTGAAACCCTATCAAAACGTAGTGTATTGATGTCTTTGGAAAATGCACCTCTGTCTTTTGAAGCTTTTGGCTCGTAGACCTTTCCTCACATGTTTTCATGGTCCTACTTGTGCCTGTAGGCTACTGGAGCTCTCGACTCCATCATGGGTTAGGGTTCACTCCTCACTGGTGTTTTTTACATTTATTCATGTGTCTTAGTTTAACCTAGAGGCTGAACACAACATTAACAAGATTGTTGTAATTCAACAACCCTTTTACCATTTTGAATAGATGCTGAGTCCAAACACATGTATTTGAGATGCAATTTAGCAGGTCCCCCAATAGGGTCCTAGTGCTGCTTGCTTTCAATCGAAGAGCACATAGAGTCCAATTCATATCAAAGGTTCATTTGAATAAGATGTGGGATCAATTTGTTTTAAATTATTGGTTAAATACAGTGTAACTTTCACAATAAGTTCTCCAAACGACTGCTTTGAGAACCACCATCTTTGACAATGATTATTAGTTCAGTCAGTTGCAGGGAGCTTGCAACTGATCATCCTGGCATCTCTATGAGCACCTTACTTTTACTCAGGTTTATAGCTTCATCGTGCCAGTTTAGACCTCTTTCTGGAAACAATGTATAGAAACATTCACAATGTCATCAATACGGACACTTCATAATGCGTTGCTATGCAGATTTAAAGTTGTTTCCCAAACTCATTGTACCTTTTTAGTCAATAGTCAATTAAAGAAAACGGTGAGTTGACATGCCCAATACAGTTTGTCGTTCAAGAAGGCTAAATTACTAGTAGCACATTTAAAGGAAGCACCAAACAGGCAGGACAGTCTGTATTTTATTAATAGTATGTACAATTATACCATCATGACGTCCAGATATCACATACTGACTCTACTCTGTTCACTTTCAATCATGTGATCAAATCTTTGACTGTGTCTGAGGCACAAAGGGATAAAAACAAGTAAATGTGTTAAAAAACAACATCTCAAAGAGATGTCCCTGGGTGTTTTGGAGATCTATAAAAACATGACCCAAACTAACATGAAAGATTATTTGTACTTCATATATTAGCTAAAGCCTGCCTGTCAGTGATTATCCTCAGTGTAAAAGATTAACATGATCAAATTATTTTCTTACAAGACAAAAAGAATTGGAAAAAATAAGGAAGTGCATTTTCAACTTCACTGTAAACAAAGAAAAAAATGTCCCAACATTTCTTCTCTAAATTTGAAGAACCATGGGTTTATGTTTGAAGGCTTTGTGTAAATGTGGGACACTTTTTGGTAGCAATTAGACTTTTAGATTTCAAACGTTCGCTTTTGAGGTGCAAGAACAGGAAGTAGTGTGGTGTGTACTGCTCCTTGTATCTTTTGGGATATTATTTACACAGTACAACCCAGGGGTTTGCCTGTTTGTTTGGACAAATTGTAATTAGAGGTGCAAATAGTGTCCCAGTTTCAACAGTGTATTTTGGGGTGTGTGTTTTTGTAAAGTTTACATGTGCACAAATCAGTTCCAAATCTTTAGGAAGCTATCCCAGGAGCCGGTGCTCACTGCCATCCCATCGTCAGTCACCCCCAGACAGCTCACTCGATTGTCATGGCCCGCCAGCACTCCTGCAGCAGAAAACAGAGGATGTAAAGAAATACCCATCAAAGGCTTAATTCCAAACTATTAAACCAGGAGAAAGTAGAGATTGACTATCCATGCTCAAGTCATTTTACTAAAGAAAACAAACCAATATCCAAATGCAAATTCAATAAAAGTAATATTTTTTTCAAATTACTTTCATACTGTAAAAAAAAGTAACTACACACAATATACACAAATGCCAAAAAAAAAGCCATAAAGTAATTCTGGAAAAAATACTGGCTCTTATAAAAAGCTTTCCTAGCCGGGTCATACCACACCGTAGTACAAATGACATGCAGGGAAAGGATAATTGACCGGAATGTACGAATGGCTAAGGCCAGGCTAGAGTTTTCCTCTTCTCTTTAAAATAAACCTACTCCCATTAATACTTAAAGGTATTTATGTAATAACCTCTAAACAAGTCCTGATTGGCAACTAGTGCATTAGCATTTTCCTCTACCCCATGTTTATTTGCATGAATAAATACAAATATATTATTGAAAAATATATATATTATATATATACACACAGTGCCTTGCGAAGGTATTCGGCCCCCTTGAACCTTTCAACATTTCGCCACATTTCAGGCTTCAAACATAAAGATATAAAATTTTAATTTTTTGTAATGAATCAACAACAAGTGGGACACAATCGTGAAGTGGAACAACATTTATTGGATAATTCAAACTTTAACAAATAAAAAACTGAAAAGTGGGGCGTGCAATATTATTGGGCCCCTTTACTTTCAGTGCAGCAAACTCAGTCCAGAAGTTCAGTGAGGATCTTTGAATGATCCAATGTTGTCCTAAATGACTGATGATGATAAATAGAATGTACTTGTGTGTAATCAAGTCTCCGTATAAATGCACCTGCTCTTTGATAGTCTCAGGGTTCTCTTTAAAGCGCAGAGAGAACCATGAAGACAAAGGAACACACCAGGCAGGTCCGAGATACTGTTGTGGAGAAGTTTAAAGCCGGATTTGGATACAAAAAGATTTCCCAAGCTTTAAACATCTCAAGGAGCACTGTGCAAGCAATTATATTGAAATGGAAGGAGTATCAGACCACTGCAAATCTACCAAGACCCGGCCGTCCCTCCAAACTTTCATCTCAAACAAGGAGAAGACTGATCAGAGATGCAGCCAAGAGGCCCATGATCACTCTGGATGAACTGCAGATAACTACAGCTGAGGTGGGAGAGTCTGTCCATAGGGCAACAATCAGTCGTGCACTGCACAAATCTGGCCTTTATGGAAGAGTGGCAAGAAGAAAGCCATTTCTCAAAGATATCCATAAAAAGTCTCGTTTAAAGTTTGCCACAAGCCACCTGGGAGACACACCAAACATGTGGAAGAAGGTGCTCTGGTCAGATGAAACCAAAATCGAACTTTTTGGCCACAATGCAAAACGATATATTTGGCGTAAAAGCAACACAGCTCATCACCCTGAACACACCATCCCCACTGTCAAACATGGTGGTGGCAGCATCATGGTTTGGGCCTGCTTTTCTTCAGCAGGGACAGGGAAGATGGCGAAAATTGATGGGAAGATGGATGGAGCCAAATACAGGACCATTCTGGAAGAAAACCTGTTGGAGTCTGCAAAAGACCTGAGACTGGGACGGAGATTTATCTTCCAACAGGACAATGATCCAAAACATAAAGCCAAATCTACAATGGAATGGTTCACAAATAGACGTATCCAGGTGTTAGAATGGCCAAGTCAAAGTCCAGACCTGAATCCAATCGAGAATCTGTGGAAAGAGCTGAAGACTGCTGTTCACAAACGCTCTCCATCCAACCTCACTGAGCTCGAGCTGTTTTGCAAGGAAGAATGGGAAAGAATTCCAGTCTCTCGATGTGCAAAACTGATAGAGACATACCCCAAGCGACTTGCTGCTGTAATTGCAGCAAAAGGTGGCGCTACAAAGTATTAGCGCAAGGGGGCCGAATAATATTGCACACCCCACTTTTCAGTTTTTTATTTGTTAAAAAAGTTTAAATTATCCAATAAATTTCGTTCCACTTCACGACTGTGTCCCACTTGTTGATTCTTGACAAAAAATGTAATCTTTATATCTTTGTTTGAAGCCTGAAATGTGGCGAAATGTTGAAAGGTTCAAGGGGGCCGAATACTTTCGCAAGGCACTGTATATATATAAATATATACACAAACACACACACACATTGATTATAATATAATTTTATATTATATTGAAGTACTTTTAAAATGGAGAATGTAAGCACGCCGCAGAATAAGCGACTTTTTTTGTTTTGAATTAAACGTCCAGATGAACCAGCTGGTCTTAAAGCTGCACTAACTCACTTTGTGAAATTTCGAATGCGAGCGCTGGCTTTCTGCTCGTCCTCCCCGCACTCACAAAGCTATCACCCCTCACCCCCCTCCCACTCAGGCTGTGCTTATGTGTTTACGGAGCTCACGTCTCACAATATGGATCGCACATTTGAACGTGGATGGCGAGACCATAGAATGATTGAACCGTGAAGCGCGGAGGAACGAGACTTTCTTTTGGATGGCTGTTTCGCTGTGTAAGCAAAAACCAGTAACGAAGACACGGGAAGCTTCAAGTTAGCCTCCGCCGCTTGTTTACCTCAGCTGTCTGCAATAACAAAAAACCTGTAGAATTTCTCAAGAAAGTGGGGGCCAGTGGTCCGCTGTGATTGGTCACAATCTGGTCCCGAAACACATTCTCTTCCTTGTTGCACAAAAACTTGATCTAAAATTCTCTGACACGCCAGCACAAATCTGCGCTACTTTTTCTTTTTTTCTTCTTTTTTTTTTGACGTATATCCCAATGCACTGCATGGATATGGATTGAATTTTCTTAATACAAAAATAAAGTGAGGAAATGCAGCTTTAATGTGCCCTGCTCAAAACATATGCAACAATTATATAACTCTAATATGGGGAGATCTATCACTGCATAAAGTCCACCTCTCCCATTCTTTTGCTACATAGAATTAAAGAGAAGCTATTATATGCTTTTTATTACACAGCTCCTCACAGCAGCAGAACGCTCCATTGATTTGAATGTAATTTCAAAACGTTCTACCTGTCATCATTTCTTTATAACGGACCTCTCAAAACAATAATGGCCGCTGCCCATGGCAACGCACTCTCTGCTTGTAATTCAGATGTGTGGATTACTCCGCAAGTAGTTCCGGCCACTCCGGAGCTAGACACGCTCAATAAACACAAATATCAATCAATCAACACATTTAAATGTTAATCGGAGAATACATTATATACATTCTTAATACAAGTGCACAGAGGTTTTCAGAATTTTCTGTTAAGGGTTTCAAGACAAAAATACTGTTTTAATGCGAGAAAAAGCGATCACGAAAAACGCGGAAGTAGATTCCGGGACATTTTAGGAACATTTGCATAGGATCAAATTATGGATTTAGGTTGAGTTTATGTTTGGGTCACTTACCGCTGATGTTCAGAATTCTTTGTTCAGTTTTCATGCAGCTCGAGAGAGTTCTAGTTTGGGATTTGCTAGCCTAACGGGAAAGCCTTAGGGAACTATTTTATTTTCTGTCACTAAATAAACCTTTAGCCATTCCTAAGAGTGGACTGAAGTTTTTTGTGTGTGTTCTGTTGGTACAAAGCTGTATAATAAGCGGGATAATGTATATAACGCAGGTCACGTTCGGAAAATAAGTACCTTCAGGGCGGACGCGGACCCCTTCGCGTGCTTCGCCCTGTCGGTAGTTATTTTCCGATAATGACCTACGTAATATACATTATCCCTTACTTATTTAACGTTGTTTGTCAAAAAAACAGCTTCAGACATTTAAGTGTCAAGAGAATTGAACATGCAAGTGAATATCAGATCAAAATATCACTAATTATCTGTATCATCCTGACCAAACCTCTACAGTAATGGAGCAGAACTATGAGTACAACTTACAAGTGACCAACTATTGTTTGCACCCACATAATCATGACTTTTGTTTCAGTGCAATTTTTAGAAGAGGAAATCACCATTGCATGCTTGTAATTGCTAAACTGAGGGTGAATAATGAGGCAGTGGGAATGGAGGCTTTAGTGGAGAAAGGCACAGACCTGCTCTGTCGCCCTTCATGGCGTCCCAGATGTTGCAGTTAAAGTCGTCATAACCAGCCAGGAGGAGACGTCCGGAGCGGGAGAACGCCACCGAGGTAATGCCACAGATGATGTTGTCATGGCAATACAGGCCCAGCTCCTGGTCCGCACGGAGGTCAAACAGCCTGCAGGTGGCGTCATCCGACCCTGTGGCAACTGCACTGCCATTGGGAAAGAACTGTGGAGACAGTGGACAGGACTCTTATGAAGGATACAGTCATCACAGAACCTAAACTACACAAACCAGATCATGCAATAGTCATACGAGCCGTTTTTGATAATCCCGCACTCACACAAATCGCATTGATGTCAGACTCATGTCCAGTGAAGGTCTGTCGGCACATGCTGTCCCTGATGTCCCAGAGTTTGACCGAAGCATCACAAGCTCCAGATACAAAGGTGCGCAGGTCCGGAGACAGAGACAGGCTCATGACGTCCCCGGTGTGTCCCGAGAACACCGTGGTCTGCTGACTCGTCTCTATGTCCCACAGTGCACTGCACACAGAACCAGTTAGACTCAGGGAAAACTAAAACAAAATCATACAGCGTCACATTGAATTTGAACTCACCATGTGGTGTCTCCTGAACTTGTAATGATCTGATTGTCATCTATGAAACGGCAACATGAAAGGTATCCTGGAAGAAATGACAGCCGTTAGATTTGATCATAAATAGAAACTAGAAACTGGAGCAGAGTTGGAGCAGGGGCCTCACCTGTGTGTCCTGGCAGCTCTCTGCTCACCCGGACGTTGCCTTCTCGTGTTTTCAAGCAGTAGATGGAGCAGATGTTGTCGAGACCTCCACATGCCACATAATTACCAGAGGGGGCATATGCGCATGTCATGACCCATGAGGAGCGCAGAGGAATGGCGTGGATCTATTGATGTGAAAAACGTTTAAGTAAACATCTGCATGTAATGAAGCCATGGTGCAGAACTCAATAGTTACCTTATTAGTGGTGTAACTGTCCCAAACTATGAGTTTTCCATCTTGAGAGGCACTAACCAGCAGCCTGTGCAGAAGCAAGAAACATATTTGTCTATGCAAAGTAGATAACAGGATATATAGTTGTTCATGCCATGGCCATGAACATGCAATTTGACTTCAGCTCAAGTTTTTCCAGCTCCAAAACAGAACACAAGTAGAGAATAAAAAACACAGAATCATTGGTGTCCACGCCCTTTTTGTTATGGCAAACAGATCTCCATTAATAGTTTTGCTCTGTCTCATGGTGACACCACACTTTCACACTGAGCGACATGAACTGACGTGTAAAAACGTCGGACCCCACACTTCATGTCAGACTCGGTGTGAACATGCAGAGCGACCGAAGCAGGAATTTAGATGTAATGGTGACGCATCACGACAGCCATCCAGCAGAGACGGGGTTCAAGTTGCTGCCTTCCAAACATTTCATAGAACGGTGTAGGTACCTGGAGTCAGTGCCCCAGTGCATGGCATAGATTTTAGCAAGATGACCACGAAGAGTGCGTCTTGTTCTCATCTGAATTCGCCCAACAGGATCCAGACCAGCAGTGATCTGCCAAAGCAAATTGTTCATTTGTTTTTAAATACATTTCCTTACAAAATGTGATGAAATAATAAATAGGAGAACAAAAAAATTATAGTACAAAAACTCACTTGAGTCAGAGTTGAATCTCCACATGCTTTCCTGGCGTCCTGTGGTAAATACAAATGAAGTACAATTGAAGCACATGGTCTGGGGAATATCTGGAGGAACATAATGGAAGGATGGGCATACTCTTATCTGGTTGCGTAGCTGCTCTGCCTCCTGACGTAGTTGCTCCAACTCACTCATTATGATTGATAACTGTCACCTGTCGGGAGAAAAATCATATTAAGCAGTCTTCTTGAACGTACAATGCATTGGATTAAAATAGTGGTCTGTGAATCACACTTTATAATCCCTTAAACCAGAGACTTCATCAAAAAATTAAAGTAGGTCAAGCAAAATAAAAGTCTTACTCTAGTATTTGGCCTTGTTTTATAAAAAAAAAAAAACAAAACGAATAAACCACACATTTTAATCTAAATAAATGACTAAATCCATTCAGTGGCAAAAGCCATGTAATCTGTTTAGCCTTGCTTTGTTAAAGTGAGGAGCGTAATCTGCTATGACTAATCTGCGACAGTGTGGTCAGCGGGACACACTAACAGTAGTTTGAACATTCATAAATGTATCGTTTGCTTAAATATATCATATTGAGCCTAATGGAATCAGACCTAAGTAAACACAGGGTTTTAGAAGGAAGCAGTGCTTCCTGTTTTCAAATGGGAGTACAGTAACACATGCAAACCACAGCCCAAACCATGAGCTGGTTATTTGCATTTGAGAGGCTATTTAAATTCACAGTAAGACTTCACGACATACATTTCACAGTGTGTGGAAGTGCAATTAGCTACAGTAGGTCAGTGTTCCCTAGGGGAGATGGAAGCAGATGGATCACAGTGCGCTAATGGAGCCAAAGGACTGAGCTGGGCCATGGTCTCCGGGCTCAGCTGCTCATTTACCCAGAGAAGAGCTGCCTCATCCAGGCACAACTCACATGGTGAGCTGTGCCTGACTCTCCATATAATGGCCAGAGCATGGACACATTCACTTGGATGAAGTATAATCATTAGAATGATCTCCTCATTCAATTAGACACATCAGAACCACTACAGTTATAACTGTATAATTTGTTTGGTTAAAAACAACATTTTTTAGGCCTATAGATGGCGTGATATGTATTTTTGTATAATAATCAAATAAAGCTATCCAGGCGAGGTTATTCCCACCCCAGGAGGCAACACATCCAAAAACATTTCAGTGACAGAGAGCAACAGAGTTGTGCTGTCAAACTGACCCCGCCCCATTAGAAGCTAATCTTATGTATAACTAAAGGAATATGGCATGGTTACATCTGCAGCTGGAGCCATGGAGCTAGGCTGGAGCACACACAAGCGCGCACGCACACGCACGCACACGCACGCACACATGCATGTGCATGTACACACGCACGCAGCCCTCCCTACCAGTGGTGATGCAAATGTCACAGACTATGTGGCACTTCAACACAAGAGCTATGGCCTGGGAAAGGGCTGCTGCCTCCAGTCTGCAATACAGGCCAGAATAAAAAGGCAAGACGAGGAGGAAATGGGGCAAACACAATACACATGAAACCGAATAATCATGTGTGGGTCACTCCAGTGCGAGCGGAGGGAAGGAAAACCCTACGCACTGATCTGAGGCCTTCCAGTGGATGCTCACTAACATAGATGTGGTTTACTTACAATCCTAGCATTTATGGTCCCATCTTACTGGCATGCGCCTTCTCTGCATCTGTTGTTGGGTGGCTACCTGTTAATTGTGCCGACGGTCCCTTCTTTCCCTTTCTGTTTCTGCCCGAGCTCTTACGTCTTCTTCACTCATCCAAATAGGGGCTCCGCTTGAGATACAAAGCCCGCTCCGTGCGTCACGATGAGGGTTTTTCAGCAAACAGGCAGTCGTAGGAGGGCTAGACACATTCCCATTGCTTTAGTCCTCTGCTGCTGCTGCTTCTCTGAGCCTCGACAACCGCGACTGCTGCTGGGGGCGAAAAACTCGGCCTTTGGTGTGACCGAACCGCCGCTCCTTTCTTGCCTTGATCAGTCCAGTCTTTAAAGACGACAACTCAAAAATAAGATCAACTGTAAAAGATCTTGTGCCGTAAGCCGTTCATTAACGATCGTCTGTAAAAGCAGCGCGTTAACTCCGTGTATTCGGTGATCGTGACGCTATCCTCTTCGCTTCCTTCCTCTTTGGTTTCCTCCCTTCACCGAGACTTCTTCAGCTCCGAACGCAGCAGTGCAACATATGTGCAAGCCAAACACGTATCTACAAGCATTTAATGGGAGTTAATATGGCGGTTTTCCTCATTTTTGTCCAGAAAGAGAGCAGTCAGTCACGCGGTGGCTGTGTGCGCTCCCCCGAAGGCTCCTTTAAATGCGTGAGTCTGGAGCACTTTACAACCACACCCATCAGCAGTGATGCGACCCTCAGCCCCTCTGCAGGAGGGACACTTCATTTTATTTTTCATCTCATTTTTAATTAAAGCTGGAATACCAGTTTCCCCTTCAATAATACATTATGTTTGTCCCAACAGAAAGAGTCTGATAAAATGTTGATCAAATGAGACTACAACATCTCCCTGAAAGTTAGTCATTATTTGACAGTTGTCAGTTGATTGGTGAAGGTGATGTTTTCCTTTTCACTTTTCTATTTGTAGAAAAAATGGTCTAAAGATGTGATAGGGGCCAAAAGTACATGGAAAAGTAGTGACGGAACCAACATTGAGAGAAGGAATTAGTTGAATGGATTTTATAGCATAGTTTCGTGCACTGTGGTCTGAATGAGGACATTCCACTTTCTGCAAAGCACCGTGGAAAAACAAGCTCTCACATCTGTATCACGAGAATAATATCCTTACTATTGTATTATGGTTTCAAATGTCAATAATGGCCCATGTGGATGTACACATGGACAAGAATAATAGCAAACAAAGTGAATAAATTGGGTTGACAGTGGATAGTGTGATGCACAGTAACAACAGGTAAATGGGACTTTTTTTTTTTTTTAAGATGTTATTAAATAGTGTAATGATAGCCTGCAAGCCACTGGCTATACGATGCTGTCAACAAAAGCATAAAAATGATTAAAACCAGACTAACATATGAGATGGATTGGCCTAATTAGTGAAAATGTTTGTGTTGGTGCAATGCTGCCATCTAGTGTCTATAATACAAAGAGTCTGTAAGTTAAGCATTACAAACAAATACAAAGTAAGCTACATGAGCTGTTTTTAGTATTGATATATTTTACATTTTGTACACCATATGTACCCTTATGTACCCGTAGGAATACCCGTGCCCCCAGTTGGAGAAAGGGCCCCCAAAATATGTGGAATCAACTCGTGGCACCCTACTGAATGAAATGTAATGCTGGTATACCTAACTTTGAAAGCAAAAAAATGCATTCACGTATTCATCATGTTTCATGTATCAGTGGATCATCTTATTCAGCGAGAATACCAACCTCACTCAGCCAAAACACTGGCTCTTTCTTACAAGAATGCTCTCAGTATGAAAGGACAAATGTCGTGAACTGAATTGTTCACAAAATATCACTTAAACAATACTTCTTTTGTTGTGATGTATTAAAATGTATTAATCAAACAAAAATATTAGGTGCTCCAGCTTTTTAAGAAGTACCTAGTAAGGTATTTTATTGTGTAAGTGTTATTTGACCTGCATTGTTATCATCTCATGCCACCCTGGCCTGGAGGTCCTTCCCCCCACTTTGAGAACCACGGGTCTAAAGTATTTAACAGTACGGGGCGGGACTAGTAGATAAGTGCGCACTATTGGAGTTTGTGCAGGACCTTCCCTCCCCTTTTCAGTCACATGAGCAGTTTCCTCTTTTGTTAAAAAAAAAAAAAAAAAAAAAAACATCGACAAGGCGTGTCATGGGCGCAGTGTTTTTATTATTGGGTCTCACATCTGTCTCTTTCAGCCTCCAACAACTTCTTCTTCCTGGTCAGTGAGATCCGCGGACATCAGGGGACTCCAGGCGCGCCGTGTGTCCGCTCAGACTGGGACACATCAGGCAGTGAGTTCAGGAAGTGCGCCAGCCTCGCTCTCCACAGAGGTAACCCACGCAGGACGTACTGTGCGGGAATTACTCATTTATTTACTGTTGGCGTTATTACCGTGTGTGGTATGCAGCTGTGCACATGAACTTCTGCTTTATGTCGCCTCCCTGCTGCTGCTCCTGCTGCTGCTCCTGCTGCTGCTACGTAATCGTGACGACAACAGAATCGCCTATTTTTGGAAACGCGCTCTTTTAATTGCTTTATTTCCCCAAAGTGTGATGTGTGTCTGTTTACGATAGGCTTGTTATCTCTATTATTATCACATCCAATATTTCTTGTGCACATCTGGATTCGAGTTCTTTTTTAAATTGGAAAGATGCAGGTCATTTAGCATCACTCATGTCTGCGAAGCCTTGATGTCAGGGTTGGAACCACCAGGGAGTGTTTCCAATCAGTCAAAACATGTATACACTTGTACTGTACACCGACTCTTTACTCTTTTAATAACAGGATTGAAAACTTCTACTGTTCTACTACCATATAGTTCAAGCTGGAGTGTCCCCATATTGTTTGTTTTGTAAATAACACATGCTGTTTATTTCAACACAAAAGTATATACGCATTACAACATTGGCTTACAAATCAGACCCCATTGTCTCCTTATTAGAAAGCATTGTATAATTTTCTTGTAAGTCAGAGCCTGCTGAGTCACTTTGGGCTGAGAGATGATTGGCTGAGTTTCACTTTTTGCCTGGAAAAGCTGATCTAAAGATGTGACAGAGGCCAAGACATGTATGGGGAAACTAGTGAAAGAACAACATGGTTTTGAGGGTAAGGAATGAGATGCATGCATTTTATGATATAGCTCAATTGTTGTGTTTTGAAAGTTAGGTACTCCCTGGCCCTTGGAGCTGACACAATAGTTAGTCGGTGAGTGTGAGTCAGCTGACTGTAAATACCAAACTTAGGTGTGAGCAAAAAGGTTAAATCTAATGTGGTGGTCGGGAGGTGGCGGGCGTTCAAATAGCCAAGATACAGACCTTATCATGGCTTATCATAGTTTTATGGCCATGTTTTGCTCTGAAGCCTGAGAGACCATTACAGGAAGAGACATAACACTTCAATCCAAGTTATGTGTTATGTTAACACAGGTTTGCAGATGATGTCATGTCATTCGCCAGTCCGAATCCAACAACACACAACAAGCTGTTCAACATTCATACATGATCTGAAGTCTTAATAGTTCTTTAGAAATGGTCTACTACAATATTGGTAACACAATAAACAAAATCATGTTGTCTTTCCCTGGGCAGCTGTGGCTATAGTTGTGGCTGAAACGATTGAGTTTGTCAAATTATTCAGTTACAAAAAAACATTGTTTCCATTTTAATCGACTCGATCAATTGGTTCATTTGTAGAACTTCTCAAAACTTTGTGAATCTGAAATGGTTTGACACAGAGCTGTTTCAGTACTGTACTGAGAGGAACATACTGATTATGAAAAAAGACAATATATGTAAACATTTGCCCAAAAATGTGTTTCTTTTAACCATAATTCATACTTTTTTTCTAAAACTTGTAGTTATTATGAATTAATAATAGTTTGGGTTACTCGATTGATCAAAGGTTATAATCCATTACTCGATTACTAAAACAATTGATTGCTGCAGCCATAGCAGGGAACGAATTATCACATTTTGGAGGTGATCTGGATCCCACATTATTTTAAGGAATGGAGATGCTCCTCCTGGCAGAAGTCTGCGCTCTACAAGTGCTGTTCTAGTTATTGTTTCTCACTCGTGACAAGATCTGCATCTGTTGAACTTCATAGTGTTCTCTTTGTTTCCAGACAGTTTCAAACCTCCGTCAGCATGTCTAACGAGCACACGCCGCTGCTGACCTCAGGCGTGTGTGGCCTGACCAGAGTGGCTTGTGGCATGGGTCCTGAGACCCCCCCAGAGTCCAGTCCCCAGTCCAGTCCCCAGTCCAGTCCGCAGTCCAGTCCTGAATCCAGCACAGACCCACGGAGACTCAACACTTTCTTTGGAGTCATGGTGCCAACTATCCTGTCAATGTTTAGTATTGTGCTCTTTCTGCGAACGGGTAAGTAGAAAAGCAGCATAATTAGTTCACTGCTATTGAAATTCTTATGCTTAAGCTTTGCTCCTAAAAGATGATGACAGGCCTCGTGAAAAAACAAATTATATGCATTTTGATATTTATTATGTTAATATATTTTAACGCATGAGCTATTGTGAGATTTGCCTTTTAGATCAATAAAGTTTGTTGGATTCTCAGTCAAATGCATATCCATCTATTTCTCAGTTTTCTTCATTGTGCTATACAAATAAACTTCCCTTGCCTGTTATTCTAGATTAAGGGAGATCCTTTATTTGTCCCTTAAGGAGTCTATCTATTCTAAATGTGTTGAGGTTCATAATATGCACTCTGTTTGATGAAAGAAGAGAAAAGTCCCATTTGAAAGTGTGTGTGTTTTTCCTGATTGTCGTACAGAGAAGTGGATGGATCAGAATTGTGTGGTTTGTGTTGTGCAGGTTTTGTGGTGGGTCACGCCGGGCTGCTGCAGGGGCTCCTAATGGTGGGGGTAGCGTACACCATCATATCTCTCACCATCCTGTCCATCTGTGCCATCTCCACAAACGGAGCCATAAAGGGCGGAGGTGCATACTGTATCCTTCAGACGGCTGCACTAAAGCCCCCTCCTCAGGGCACTTTGGCACTTTAAAGCTCCTCAGGGCACTTTGGAATACTCCTTAACCACTACCGACAGACATGATCAGCCGCTCACTGGGCCCTGAGTTCGGAGGCAGCATTGGTCTTATGTTTTTTCTTGCCAAAGTTTGTGCGTGCGGAGAGTACGTTCTTGGTCTCGTGGAAGCCATTTTGGATGTGTTTGGAAAGGACTCAGGTGTGTGTGTCGTTAAAGGAGACATATTGTAATGTCGTATTATATTATCTGGATAGAATATTGCTAGTTTAAACCTGTCTGCAGCATGGACAAGGGGCACTGCAGCTTAAAATTCACATTTGCTGGTCAGGAAATCTTCCCATAAAACTCAATGTGAACTAAAACGGCTCTTCCTCAGCTGACAGGGAACCTACAGCTTGAAGGTTGTGGGGATTTTAGTGTTTCAGTGTCTTTTATAAAATCAGTTTCTGGTGAATTAACACTTTTGTGCAATACTCTGCTCGCGCTCAACCCGCTCTTGCTCTGCTCTGATCAGCGGTGAGCTAATTGCTCAGAGCGCTCTCGTGTCCCTCTGTGAGAGCAACCTCAGCTCAGATATTTTTCACTCTGAAATATATGTAACACTCTAACACTCTTCTAAGAGTTAAATATCTCAGAATGATGGGAAAACTCACTGATGCAGCAGTTTTAATGTCATCGCAGGGTCTGCAAAAGATTAAAACTGCCTGATAGCCTAGGGCCGGCCCTGATTACAGGAAATCTCTAGGTGCATGTTTTTCACCGTGACCTCAAGTGACTACTTCAATTTAGCGAAAGAACCACGCGCCCTCTACTGGTGGAATCATGTATGGCTTTCAAAAGACTGTTCCCAAATGTAATAATATCACGCAGTGCCACTCCATTAGTCCTGTCTATGGCACTTTCCAATCTTGTAATAGCTGTCAGATTCTCCATTATAAAAAGTATATTTCATGACATCATACCAGTCTTCTGCCATTTTCAACCAACCAACCAACACAACCAACACAACATGGAGTGTATTAGTTTTGTAGTTTTGGGCAGGTTGGCTGTGACTGTACTCCTGATACTTGAGCATCACTAATGTGTATTTTTGCATTGCAGAATCCCAGTTGTCGAGCAGTGTGCAGGTCCTTCCACAGGGGTACTGGTACACGGTCCTGTACTCCTCTGGGATCCTGCTGCTGTGTCTGATCGTGTGTCTTGTGGGTGCACACATTTATTCGCGCACGGCCTTTGTCATCCTCATAGTGGTCACTGTGTCTTTACTGTCCGTATTCATCAGCTCGATGGCTGTCAAACCCATCAGCTTCAACATCACACACCAGGGCCCAGGCAACACCAGCCGCCACTTCAACGGCAGCTACACCGGCTACAGCGCCAAGACCCTGCAGAACAACCTGGGCTGTGAGTCTGCTTACAGCGCTCACTTATATAAGGACTGATTCATGTTTCATACTAGTCTTTTTCTTTTTGCAGCTGGATATTCACTTGATTACAGCACCAACACCGTCATGTCCTTTGCTACAGTTTTTGCAGTCATGTTTACAAGTTGCACTGGAATCATGGCCGGTGCCAACATGTCTGGTAAGAACTTTGTACATTGAATACATTTTTCTAAAATATCAATCAATCAATCAATCAAAGTTTATTTGTAGAGCGCCTTTCATACACAGGGCAACACAAAGCGCTTCACAGTCCACATCACAAATCATCACATAAAACAAACACCAGAATCACAATTAAAACATTAAAATCACACAAGATTAAAACACAATTAAAACATTAAAATCACACAAAAGAATAAAACCATTAAAACTTTCAAAATTACACAAGAAATTTAAAAAAATAAATAAATGACAGCAGTGCATTAAAAATGGAGATAAAATCCTTCAGTTATATGCACAGGCAAACAGAACAGTCTTCAACCTGGATTTAAACACCGACAGAGTAGACGCCTCCCTCACACCCTCAGGGAGACCGTTCCAGATCTTAGCTGCATGGATCTGAAACGCAGCCTCCCCATGTTTGGTTCTCACTCTGGGCACCAGCAGGAGGCCAGTCCCTGTGCTCCTCAGAGTCCGGGCCGGTTCATATGACACCAACATGTCACTAATGTATTCTGGTGCAAGGCCATGGAGAGACTTGTACACAAGCAGAGCCGTTTTAAAATCTATTCTTTGAGCCACAGGAAGCCAGTGCAGAGACCTGAGGACCGGACTAATATGGTCATACTTCCTGGTTCCTGTCAGGACTCTAGCTGCTGCATTTTGGATGTACTGCAGCTGCTTACAGGTCTGTTTGGACAGACCTGTAAGCAGGCCATTGCAGTAGTCTAGCCTGCTGGAGACAAATGCATGGACAAGAATCTCCAAGTCTGCCCTGGACACTATATTTCTAACTTTGGCAATGTTCTTCAGATGGTAAAAAGCTGTTGATGTTATTGATTTTATGTGGCTATTGAAATTTAGGTCTGAGTCCAGTATTACCCCCAAATTTCTGACCTTGTCTGAAGGAAGTAGGGAGAGAGACTGAAGTTGACAAATGACGCCCTCTCTTTGTTTCTGGGGACCAAAGACAATGATTTCGGTTTTGTCTGCATTTAGCTGGAGGAAATTATTTTGCATCCAGTCACTGATCTGTTGGATACAGTGAAGGAGCAAATCCAGTGGTCCATGTTCTCCTGCAGTCAGTGAGACATAGATCTGAGTGTCGTCAGCGTAATTGTGGTAGGACACTTTGTTTAAATATAATAATAATATCAATGGCAAGTCTGAATGCTTCAAATGTATCTTAAAGCTCGGGTGCCTTACTTTTTTCTCCAGAGATAAGGAATTCTCTACACAAAGTGCTGTCTATATCTTATTTGGGCTCAAATAGGCCCAAAATAGCCAATAGGCTCTCCGACCTAGTGAAATTAATTTGATCAATTTGTGAGTTCAGTAGCTCAGTTGGTAGAGCATTGGCCTTAAGCCCAGAAGGTCGTGGGTTCAATTCCCACCTCTGCACCTCCTCCACCGACTCCCACTGATGACTGCTGTTGTTATGTCCTTGGGCAAGACACTTAACCCCACTTTGCCCAAAGCCCCCACTGAAAGATCAAGGCTATGCTCACACTCAGAGAGCAGCCGTCCTCCTGTGGACTCACCACCTGCAGAGGGTCAGTGAGGGGCTGGTGCTATGAGACTTGGGTGGCATCTCTGATTGCCACCCCCCTGACCCAGAAATGGATTAAAGGGTAGAAAATGGATGGATGGATGGATGTGAGTTTTTTTGGATTAGGAAGAAACATTGCATTAGGAACATAGCAGTTATGTTATCTTTAACATACCTTTTTAATATTTTCAATGATGATTCCATTTGTTCTTGAAGGCGAATTGAAGACTCCGAGCGTCTCCATTCCCAGGGGCACCATTGTGGCCGTCCTCTACACGTTCACAGTCTATTTCCTTCTCTTTATGATGGTCGCTGCCACTTGTGACAGGTACACTGACTGATGGCTTTAGATTACATACCGATTTAATTGAAACAACATGTCAGATATGTTTTTTATTTATTCAAAAAATCTAGGACTTTATTGATCCAGGATTACGGGTTCCTGCAGAAGATAAATCTGTGGCCACCGTTCGTGACGATTGGCATTTACTGCGCCTCCCTGTCGGCTGCCATGTGTGCCATGATTGGAGCCTCTCGTATTCTCCACGCTCTTGCCGTGGACCATCTCTTTGGTAAGAAGTGACTGAGAGGCACGGTTACAGGCCTAATGTCACAGTGTGTTTTTGCCATAGGTCTGCCGTTAGCCCCAGCTGCTGTGAAGTCCAGCTCCGGGAACCCATGGGTGGCAGTTCTGTACACCTGGGGTCTGGCACAGGTCTGCTTCTTTTGTTTTAGACAGTTTACAGTTGCACATTTAACCTGAAGCTGTGTTTTTGTCTTGTTAGTTGGTGGTTTTTGCAGGGCAGTTGAATGCAGTGGCCAGTCTGGTGACAGTTTTCTATCTCCTGGCCTTTGCTGCTGTAGACCTGGCTTGTTTGGCTCTTGAGTGGGCCTCAGCTCCAAACTTCAGGTGAAAAGTGTAGGCCATGCTGTCCTATATGTTAGGGGTGTCAAACCGGTCCTCAAAGGGACGGTGTGGCTGCAGGTTTTAGTTCTAACCTGAGCAGGAGCACGCCCGACTCCACCCTTTTCCTCAGGGGAGTCCAGTTTTAACCAGTAGGGGCAGGTCCCGGCTCAAAAGGGTCCATGAGCATGTGCGCTAACATGCTTTCTATATGACTCCTTGACGTTGGTAGCGTACCCAGGAACAGAGTTATCCAACGCATTCTAATGCTACTTTTTATTCTCTGGAAAACTGCTTTTCCGCCTGGTAAACGCCACCCACCTTTCTACTCACATCTAAGTTTAGCTAACATAGGTCACCCAACAGTCGAACCATGTTTAGAATCCTATCGACATTGAAAAGTAAATCCCTCTTGGAAAAAAAATCCCCATATAAGGATGTTGGCTCCAGCTAGCCTATGCATTCGGCAAACACTATATACTGAGTCACTCCTATTGTACTGTTTATGGGTCAAACAGGCTATTCTAACAGGAACGTGGAGCAAAATGTATGCAAATGTTGTTGTTAGTACAATGATACTATCCAATTATTTAAATGTTTGTTAATATTGTAGAAGGTTATGTTTACATTCTTTCCATTGTCAACAGGCTTTGTAAAGGTAAAAAGTATTTCTGTTTTAAAGCTGGCCTCTCCTGTGTGTTTGTAGACCCACTTTCCGGTATTTCTCGTGGCACACTTGTCTTCTGGGTATCCTGAGCTGCCTCGTCATGATGTTTGTCATAAATCCGGTGTACTCGTCCGGGAGCATTGTTCTGCTGTTGATCCTCCTGCTCTTCCTGCACTACAGATCCCCCACCAGCAGCTGGGGCTACATCAGCCAGGCCCTCATCTTCCACCAGGTATGACCCAAAACATTACCACAACATTGTCAAAAATACTTATATAGTATACTTAATAGATCCGAGATGTAAGTGCCTTTTTGTGACACAAGTTTCACAGGTAGAACGAGGACATATGTAGAAAACGCACACAGGTGACACTCTGAGATTAGTCTAAAAAGTCAATTTACTTTCAATGAGAAAATATTATAACTTATACCACACAAAGTGGGAACCATCAAGCCTTTATTTGTTATTTGTTTTCAGTGTGTAATTAATTCATATCATGTATTTGTTCCACATTTTAAGTTTAATTTATAGAAATAAATTAACCTTTTAACAAATTTCTAGTTTCCAAGTTTTTTATCTTTTTATTTCCATTAGCATTGTTCTTTTTCATCTGTTGCATTAATTATTCATCCCACAGTGGGGAATGTCAGTGTTGCTTGTGACAGAACAGTAGTAATAAAAGGATAACACAAAACAAGATTAAATAAAATTAAAGATGAGATGAATTGCTGTAATATTTAGGGATTCATTAAACTTTTCACCGTAGTTAAAGTCTTAAAAGCGAATTACACTTGTAGCCCACATAAATGCAATATGCTTTTGATTTCACCATTATTATAACTGAACAAAGAAGTAATGTATAACTGTGGTTCAGTGGTTCCTGAAATATAATAGCCACTGGTTAAATGAAAAATCTCCAGTGGTTTTATTGTGTTTTTCTTGGTCTGTCACAAGAAAGTCACAAGCTAATCACATCCCTTTTTTAAAAGCAAATATCTTTCTACAAATTGCTACAGATTAAAACCAGAAAGGCTGAGTAAAGGAAGCATGAAGAATCCAAGGTCCATTGTTCAGAATCCAATCATACATTATATTCAATCTAGGCAAAAATGTAACATTAGCTGTTTATTATGTGGTCGTATTGCCCTGCTCACTTTGCTTGTTGCTCAGGTCCGGAAGTACTTGTTGATGCTGGATGTGAGGAAGGACCACGTAAAGTTCTGGAGGCCTCAGGTTCTGCTGATGGTGGCCAATCCACGCTCGTCCTGTCAGCTCATCCTGTTTGTGAACCAGCTGAAGAAGGGCGGCCTGTATGTGCTGGGCCATGTGCAGCTGGGAGATCTGGGTAATGGTCACTTACAAAGCCACTCAAGTCAGCTTTGTGCACAGTAGTAATACCACAAAGAAAATATCTATTCTTTTTCAATCTGTTATTTCAGTGTTCAATGTTGCTCTATTTTTACCCATGGGAAAACATGCATCTTATTATAATATCACTCAAAAAAAGTGTTTGAATAGAACTGAAATGATTGTTTTCCATCCATCCATCCATCCATTTTCTTCCCCTTAATCCATTTCTGGGTCGGGGGGGTGGCAGTCAGAGATGCACCCAGTACACGGAGCACCAGCCCCTCACTGATCCTCCTGCAGGTGGTGAGTCCACAGGGCTGTATTCATAAAGCTGATGTTTTCTGATTTGTTAAAACATTTTGATTTTAAAGACCGGTTGTAACACATTGGGTAAAACATTTGTTATTTGAAACAAAAAAGTTGCGTAGCCCAGCATCAGTCTCATCCTATACTTTTATCTTGGAAAACAACAGATTAGATTGGTTATAGTAGTAATAACAAGAATAATTCTCATTAGTATTCTTATTTATACACTACTTTCTGGATGTTTTTAGACTTGCTGCCGTCAGATCCGGTGCAGCAGCAGTACAACTTCTGGCTCAGTCTTGTGGATAAACTGGACGTCAAAGCTTTTGTGGACCTGACGCTGTCTCCATCTGTCCGACAAGGAACTCAACACCTCCTGCGCATCACAGGACTTGGTCAGCAACTGGGTTTTATCATTTTACACAAGATCCACATTCAGGATGTGTTCTAACTGTATATTCAAATATTCAAACCCACTTCATTTAGTGGGTAATACAAGTCTGCTTTCCCCTCAGGTGGGATGAAGCCCAACACCCTTATCCTGGGTTTCTACGACAGCTGTATTCCTGAAGACTTCTTCCTGCAGGACTCGGCCTTCTGCAGTGCCTCTGTGGCCCAGGACAATGAGGAGGATGAGTATAACTTTGGAGTGGATCTTCCATCTCTGCAGGCACATTTTCCCCCAGTGCGCCACGTGGAGAGCCCCCGCTGGCTCTCCCCCGAGGAGTATGTGGGCATTATTTCAGACGCATTAAAGATGAGTAAGAATGTGTGTCTGGGACGATACTTCTTTCAGTTGGAGGGTGAGGAGAAGGACAGCAAAGTGGACGGCTCCAACCGCACCATTGACGTGTGGCCGCTGAACCTGCTGCAGCCTGACAGCTGTGACTATGAAGATGTGTGCAGCCTCTTTCTGCTGCAAATGGCCTGTGTTTTAAACATGTCCAGCAGGTGGCGTAATGCACGCATGAGGATCTTCTTGAACGTTGAGACCATATCTGGCAGCCAGGGCTGGGTTATGAACGAGGAAACTTTTCGGGAGCTGCTGAAAAAACTTCGAATCAGGGCTTCAATTAAGATTGTCCCCTGGGACTCGGTAGTGCATCATGCTGGGCCTCAGGAGGAGCCAGGCCAGCCTCTGTCGGAGGACTTCCTGACTGCAGTCAACACTCTGCTCATAGAGCACAGCTCTCAGGCTGCAGTCCGCTTCCTCTACCTGCCCCGGCCCTCGGCAAACTCCAACCAGGCCCAACAGTACATCAATCAGTTGGAGACTGTGACTAACAATTTGGGGCCAACTCTGCTGATCCACGGTGTTACGCCAGTGACATACACAGACCTTTGAGAGGTCGCTGAGATACATGGTATCTGAACTCACTGCATTCACTAAAAGGTGCCAAAGAGGCACATGTCATTCTGTTAATGTGGACTTTCTATCAGTCGCTTAAAACCAATAGGACATGTCCTAATACTTGAAGATTGACACAACAGATGTATATTGTATAGTCTAATATATATATATATGTGCATATGACACAAAATCAGTGCAGTTATTTGAAGGTAAGACATTTGGTCAGATAAGCATTCCTTTTCAATTGTTGTCAATACATTGAAATCGTATTTCATTAAACAAAACAAAGGACAAAGTTGTTAAAAGTCAAACTTATATTCTTATTGTGTAGAGGAAGCATTGTGTTTATTCTTCCTTTTGCATAAGCTTCAGTTTTTCTTTATGGGATGGGCTCACATCCGATATTTTTCTTAACAGTCTGATGAAGACGGAGGACATTCGCAGCCAGTCGGGCAACAAAACCGTGAGAGCCACACTCTACAAAACAGAAATATTATAAATGAATCAGAACTTGGTCAATACTTTTGACTCTGGACACTCAGACATACCTGCAGTGCATGGGACAGGCAGCCACTGGTGTATGTGGAGTAACCCACAGTGTTTAAAGCTTCATCAACAAACTCTTGAGCACTTTTACTCATACAGCTGACAGCGGTGTGTTTCGTCATGTTAGTGGACACCATGCAAGGGGCCACGCACTGAAAGAAAGGGTTGACATTGTTTCTGTGCATTTGGAAGCATCCTGTTTTGATGTTATGAGTGAAGTTACATGACCTGTACCTGAACAATTATTCCTTTTGATTTATACTCTGCATGAAGACACTGAGAAAAATATGTGACAAAAAGCTGAAAAGAAATACAATTATCATTTTAAAGCAACAGTAAGAAAGGAAAGTCACCTGAGGTAGAAATGAAAAGTAAATCCACCATATGGAAAATGAAATAAGTAAATGTGTATTTCCAGATTACAAACAAAGGAAAACGGATCCATGTAATAAAGCAGGAGGCCCTTCTCCTGGACGAGTCAGTAGAAACTCTTTAAGATGTTTCTATGTCACTGCTTAAAATTTTTTTCAGAAGTAGGTACATAGCTAGGGTATCGAACTTTTTTCAATACAGGATATTCAAACAGAAAGTCTTAAAAGTCGTAAACTTTGAATTTTGTGAACAAATCAGAACACAGTATCGTTTAGATCTGTTTTTCAGGAATAAAGATTCGCACATTAATTACTAAAGATCGAGTGCGTTGAAGGAGAGGTCTGTGCGGCCTACAGTTGACCTACAGTTGACCTACAGTTGACCTACAGTTGACCTACAGTTGACTGTGGCCATCACTGGTTTTTCAGAAACAAAAAAATACATGCATGTGAAAACCGAGGATTGAACTAAACTTTTCGAACTGTATGAATTCCCATTGCATTGTTATTTCTTTCATTGTTTTAAAGTCCGGTACTCCAGCCTTACGTTACCTTTGTTGCAGAATATAGAGTGAGCAGAGGGTGCGGGCGAACGCCAGTTTCAGATGAGATGTTAATAATCAGACCTCTCCCCCTGAAAAGACCAGAGCGTCACACAATTCATTCCCTGTTGAGTTGATAGTTTCAAAATGGCAGTTTACCGTGAGACCATTAGTGGAAGAACAAGCTTGCTCATCTGCAAATCACATTATAAATTAAATCAAATGTTAAGGTGAATGTTTTAGGAAAGCGCTTTACCTGAGGGACGGACAGCATGTTACAGTTGACAATGTTTGCGATTTTCTAAAAACAAGAACGGTTTAAGTTTCATGTTTCAAGTCTTCAGGTCATATTTAGAACATACCTTGTGAGCGTCAGATGTCTCCAGGAAAAAGGCAAAGTTTTTTGAATAAGCAATCCCGACATTATTAACTATAACCACAAAGATTAGAAAGAAAGAAAAAGATTCTGTTTTACAAGAGCAATGTTTAAACATGTTTCTTTGACTCATCAGACTTACCAAGGATGCCTATCTCCAGATCTTGCAGTGCCTTTTCAATTTTAGGGTAGATGTTGTGTCCATCAGCAAAGTCCACCTGAACAATGACAGTCTTTCGCCCGTAAATCTCATCTGATAAAATGTATACTGGTATTTTACACAAGTCCCACTGCATGAGAACAAAATGCTAAAAAGATGTACCTATCTCTTTAGCCACTTGTTGAAGTTTATCTTCTGATCGACTCACCAACACGATGTCCAGACCTCTGCGTGCCAACTACAAATGGTCAAGTGTTATTAAAAAATGTAATACATGAACAAATATCTTGCATATATTTCTTACCTCAGTGGCATAAGCTTTACCAATGCCAGAAGTGGCACCTGTCACCACTGCAAAAACAACTATTATGAAATTGGAAACAACATTTGACAAAAGACAATTTGCATTATGGATTAACTTACCCGCCCATTGGCCATATCTTCTTAAATCCACCTGACAAAATTGAGATAAAATATATTGTCTGAACCCTTGCCAGCATGTCCAAAGCAGATGAAGCAAATGCCACAGTACTGACAAGCCTCCGATGGTGGCCAGACTGTCAGACAGCAGCATGGTGCCCAAATGGCTGAAGTAGGTCATAAACTGAACTTTAAAGATGGTTTGCATAAACAGGAGGCACACTGCCCCTCCCAGCTGTCCTGCTCCTGTGGCTCCGCCCATGAGTGACATCACACATTCATTTTTCTTAACTACACAATTCAGTATTCAAATCAGTTGAATTAATGTATTCAAATCAGTTGAATTAATGTATTCACTGTTCAGAATGAGGCAACTAACATGAACACATGGCACAAGTTATGTGCCCGCTATTTCTGACATGACTCAGTCCTCAGTGCATGGGTAATCACCCACCAAAAGGAGATTAAAAAAGCTGCAGATAAGAATGTCATTTTGAGACATTGTGTCACGTTTCATGTAAGCAGAAAGTGTCCTCATTCAAATGAGTGAAGTCACCTCGGCCCATGATAGAACATGGATAAGCTCTAAATCATGATGATAGAACTTTGTTGTTGTTTATCCATGATAGCAAAAGGCTATTATCCACCTTGATGCAAGATGTACATTCTAAGGCTTTACAAAGATGGCTCTTTTCATCTAAAGCCACAGGATGGCGCTACAGTGTCTTGTCACAACAGATATTGCCCAGTCTATGATTTAATTTGTATTTATATTGCCAGGTAATTGCCCTTTTACGTTTTAAGATATTTTCATTATCAAGAAAGGTTTCCACAATAAGTTGTTGGTTTATTACTTTAAACTAACTTTCAGACAAACTGTCACATCAGTATGTAAAAAGAGCCTGGTAACCAGTGTGTGTGCGTGGTGGTGGTGGTGGTGGTCAGAGAAACCAATGAAAGGCAGCCTTACCTTTGCCCTTTGTGCCCTAAGGCAGCTGTGACCAGTAGAACCAGCACCTTATGTGAGATAAACGAATAACGTTTTTGAGTGGCCAATCGGATCAAAACGATGCACTAATATTCTCATTGACAACTTGTGCTGTACATATATAACTAAATAATATGCATTAATCCTGGTGTTCCTCACATTCTGACTGTTTGAAAAATACTGTTACCTCAGTTGGCGTGCTTGAATGATGGAAGTGTTAGTGCCTAGTGTCCTTGTATGATTACTTGATATGAGCCAAATTTACAACTCATTTTTTAATTTCATTTTCTCAAACGTTCATAGTCCCGGATTTTGTTTGTGGTAACATCATAGTTACGTTATTTGCCTATTCATGCGATACAGAGTAAAATGACTAAGATAAATGATTATCACTTCCATATGGTGCAGGAAGCTCCTGGAATGTACTTTTTTATGACTATCAGGGAGAGATAAGATGCATATACTGTTTAATGATAGACATGACGTACATTCAAATATCAAATGAATCATATCTCAGAGTAAAAATCCAATTTCTAACGACCTGTGAATGGAAATGCATCAAATAAGCTAAACATTTATTGATCTTACATTGAAAAAATGTACATTAGGATTCACAAGGGTCACTTGGGGTGTACAAAAAGACAGGAAATGTGCAAACATCAATCCACCAGAGACAATGAATGTTCACAAGAAGAACTTATTCAGACGTGTGTTTTTTGATGTGAAGAAGAACACAAGGAAATAACATGAGTGCGTTGTAAGAATAGTGTGAACATGTGAGCATAGTGAGCTTTCACCAGATATACACAAGTACGTGATATCATGCGATTCTCAATTTGGTCTAAGCCAACAGTTAATAACAGCCTGATACTGCTGCCTGTCACAACTGCTGAACTGTTTGACAGTTCAAAAGTTTAAATCAAATAAATCCATGTTTTTGCACAGTACTCTAGGAGGAAGTTAAATATAATATAGCAGGATTTCAATCTGAATTATACATGTTATTCATGATAATATGAGACATTAATCTATAGTGGTTATTTTACAGGAATAATATATAATGTCTTGCACTTGATTATCTAAATATGATTTTGTATTCATAAAAGTTACTGCCCCCAGTTCACCCCCACCCCCAGTTCAAACTTTAAAGCATACAATGGTATTGTTAACTTACTTACACATGATGTATGATATAATATACAGTTCAGATTAAAAGTTCATTTTATTGAGTGAAAAATGACTAAGATGTGAGAACTCTGGGAACATGAGGTGCAACAGTGCTACGGCTGTAAAGTGCCAAACTGCTGTTTTAACCTTAGACACTTAACCCACTTCGTCTGGTATGAGTCTAGAGTGTGAATGTCAGAGGGGTCGATGTCAGTCTGCCACAGGGCAGATGAATAATGCCATGAGAAACATTTTTGGTGTATTATTACCGTACTATACTGACAGTAGTAAAGGGTTGTGATCTATTGATGGCTCTGATAATATACACCAAGATACAGCGTTAGTTCTGCAGGACATCAGCAGAAGCTCTTTTTCTGGGAACGCTCCCCTTTCCGTCTGTTCCAGCGCCATGACGTCAGTGGCACAGACAGGTTTGATATCAGCTGATCAATTAAGTCGGGTCATGAAGCAGACAAACGTCTAAGCCCTGGACTGACCTCACTCTGACTTTGTTTCAGCTGAAGTGAGCGCAGGAGTCAGTTTGTATCTTTATGAGAGAGAAGTTGATATATGGAGACAAATCGCTCTAAAGTATCAGGCAAACCAACTCATAATTATAATAGCAAAATATATTCAGCTGTACGTACTCGGCTGGTGCCACTGTTCTCCTCAGATCAGGGTCTGCAGTTATGTGACCTTGTGCTGTTCTGATCTGTCGCTCTGTGTCAGAGATGCTGCTAAGAGGCTTGAGGCACCGATCAGTTTAGCACTGCCTCACCTTACTAATCTGATTAGTTCAACAAGGTTGCTATAAAGACAAGAGATACTGCATCTCCCACTATCACTTTTATTTTAGACCCTTTGCATTCTTAGTGTTTAAATGTCGTGGTTATTCTTACCACATAAATTACCAATATGACAAATATGATGAAAGTATTCACTGGTTTGTCTGATCCATCGCTCTGTGTCAGAACAGCACACGGTCACATTACTGCAGACCACTGCTCACAAACTACAACAATTGATGTACAGTATATAATCAATATAATTTCTGATGTTAGCAAACAGTACATCCAACAGTAATGAATAGTCTTTCCGCCACTTAAGTCAAACAGTTAAACTTTCTCCTCCTCCTGCTCCTCCACCCACTCACAGTGTTGTGGATTAAGAGCTAAGGCTGAGAAGTCAAAGCTTCCATGTCATGTCCTTTCTAACCTTCCTTTTAACTTCCACTTCTACAATCGTTGCATGACATTTTTGAGTACATTTGAGGAGCACAGCTGGTGCCTCTGCATCAGGTTTGTCCTAAACTCTGAAAATTTGAATCTGGATTTCGCAAATGAAGATGTATTTTCCTTTTGTGAAGCTCAGAAATGATCACAGCTGAAATCTTCATGCACTGGAATCTGAAATGGTGCAACTCAAACAAAAACTTGAAGGTAAGAACTTTCCATAGACGATATTTGCCAACTTCCCCTTCCACTCAATTCTGGTGATCAGGTTGTAAAAAGAAACTACATTTGCAGGACTAATCCCATACCACATAATTTTCATGTTCTTGAATGTATAATGATGAATTAAGAACTTAATTTTAAGTGGTAAACATTCAATTTAGCGTCAATAAATAGGCGCACTATTTGACCATTTGAGGCATTGTGGGCCTCTCTAAAACCATTAGTAAATGATAAGCCATTGTCAGACCATTAGAGGACCTCCGGTAACCTATCAGCAACACCACCAAGATGTATTACAAACAGACACATGCAGTAGAAACTAGTGTTGGTGTTTACGTTTTCAAACGCATGTACAAAAGACAGGTCATGAAAAATGAAGTCGTCAATCAATGTATTTATATTTTAGTTTTGATTTTAATTCTATCAATCCTCATTTCTCCTTTATACCATTTTTAAAAGTAGCTAAAATTATCATTTTGTATTTGTATTACTCAAATGACTTTAGAAAGTCTGAAATGTCTGCGATGCGACAAGACGAAAGCTAAATATAGATACATCCGTCGAGATTTAGCACAAAGTTTCTTGGCTACAAACTTCAACAGTTTGTCCTCGACAGATCAGTTGATACTGAAGTGAAAGAATACTTTATGAGTTCCTGATACACGTGTTGAACTGTAGCTGAAGATTAAATCATTATTTTCTTATTTGCCTGTTCCAGTGATGGCTCAGGAACAAGACGCTCACTAAGTGCCAACGGTGACATCCCCCTCTACAAAGAGCGTTTGCCTCAGCTAATCAGCCTCCAACATCAAAGTGGGAAGATGGATAGTCACCAGGACCCTCACCTTCTCCACAACCTCTCCTACCACCCACGATGGCAGCGTCAACCAGTTATGGACCCAAAACATAAAAGACACTTCTCTTTACACCACAAAAGGAACTGTTTTCAGAGCCATTCATTCAAAGCCCTGTCATTATCATCATCGCTAACACCTCAGCTGCCATCATTACGAATGCAACAGTCTGCAAACGGGTCAAACCTCTGGATCCTACTCATTTTGATATTATTTTTATTTCTACCATGTCAAGCATGGGCCACAACCTTCAAATTGGCCTTGGTTGGACCCTGGACATGTGATAGTCTGTACTCCAAAGCTCTTCCTGATGTAGCAGCACGCCTTGCTATTGCTCGCATCAATAAAGACCCCAGTCTGAACAAAGGCTACTGGTACGACTATTCTCTGATCACTGAGGACTGTAAATCATCTCGAGCCCTGGCTCACTTTGGGGATTTGGAGGGTTATGGTTCGGCTTTCCTGGGACCAGCCAACCCTGCTTACTGCTCGTCTGCAACGCTCTATGCCAAACAGTGGGATACAGGACTACTTTCATGGGCGTGTCTGAAGCCTCGCATGGAACAACTGCACACAAATTTTCTGCGACCATTGCCGTTGTCATCCCAAATCCTTTTCAATGTGTTGAGGTATTTCAAGTGGGCACATGTGGCTGTTATAACAGAGGAAAGCGATATTTGGGAGGCCACAGGGTATGAGTTGGCATCATCTCTCAGAGATCTGGGGCTGCCTGTTAAGCCAGTGGTCGTGATGGAGAGGGACAAAGATGGACCCAGACGAGCCCTGACCAGTGTGAAAGAGACTGATCGTGTGCGAGGTATGTGTGAAGACACCTCTATTGTCTCTTGTCAATCTCACAAATAGCAAATTGTCAGTTGTACTTCTCTTTCTGCAGTGGTTGTCATGTGCATGTCATCTGTGCTGATTGGAGGTCAGGCTCAATACCAGCTCCTGACCACAGCTCATCAGATGCGAATGATTGACCGTGGATATATTTTCATCCCCTATGACACCCTTCTATACTCACTCCCCTACAAGGATGTGTCTTACCCTATTTTGGCCAATGACACCAAGCTGCGGAAGGCCTATGACGGCGTTCTTACCATCACAATGGATTCTGGGAAAATGGACTTCTTTGAGGCCTTCAGAGACGCAAAGGACAAGTACGAGATACGCAGCAGCGCAGAACCAGAGCAGGTTTGTTCACACAAACACACACTCAACATTTGACGAAAAAGCAGCTTGTTTACATCTGTATCTGTCATTTCTAGGTATCTCCTTTCTTTGGGACCATTTACAACATGATGTATTTCACAGCCATGGCAGTAGAGCAGGCTCGGGTCAACAGTGGTCGCTGGGTGACTGGAGAAATTCTGGGTTCTAATCAGAAAGAATTTGAATTTCAAGGCTTCAACCAATATCTTAGAGCGGGTGAAAATGGTCAGGGCATGGAAGCCAGATTTGTGGTGCTGGACTACAGTGGCATGGGTACAACTCTTTACTCCACTCATGTCTTGGAGGCCATGCACAACGATGGGAGAACTGGAGGCTTGAAATATCTTGGACGCTCCATCCATTTTGCAGGAAGTACTCCTTACACAGATTCAAGCTGCTGGTTCAGCCCATATTTTGCCTGTTCAGGTGAATGTTCGTTTGAAATACAGATATCACCGCATGTATAAATTGTGAGAGTAAATTATTTTTTCCATCACAGGAATGGATCCAATAATACAAGTGTTTCTCTTCCTATTCTTCTCTGCTTTGGCTGCGGGAGCTGCACTGAACATGTTTCTGCGATTCAAGTGAGTATATTAAGCTGCCTCTCTTTGACCCGCAGAATTAAATCTATAACATGCTGCTTCGCGGTAATTTCAGAAGAAGTAGACGTGTTGGATTCAATTTTGGAGGTGGTAGTGGTGGATCTTCCAAAGTAGTTCTCACCCTGGATGACCTGGTTTTTATTAACACTCAGATCAGCAAAAGAGTATGCCTTTTACATATTCTCTAAATAAATTCTAGTTCATTTCTATCTTGAGCAGTGTTCTTACTGAGTTCTTGCGCAGAGACTCAACGATGAAAGCATTATGAAAAGTAACATTGATCTGAAGACACCCCACCACTCTGTATCGGGCCGGAGTTACATGGCATCTACTCCAGACAGCTCAAATGTTGCCGTTTATGAGGTATGAAAATTGGGGTATCTGATGTACTTGATCTTTAATTTTGTATGTATGAATATTTATGCCCACATTTTTATTCTTAGGGCGATTGGGTTTGGTTGAAAAAATGTCCTTGTGGAGTAAGTTCAGTCAATGGTGCAACAGAGGATATCTTTATCAGGGTAAGACAGAATGTTATTGAAATAAACTAGACAGGTGTAAATTGCCCAACATATTACATGCAAAAGGTGCATTATAACTAATTGCGGGATTGTTCTTGATTTCCAGCTCAGGGACATGCGGCATGAGAACTTAAACCTGTTTTTAGGACTGTTTTTTGACTCTGGGATCTTCGGTGTTGTGACCGAACACTGCTCTCGCGGAAGCCTGGAAGAGCTGCTCCTAAACGAAGACGTAAGACTGGACTGGATGTTCAAATCCTCTCTGTTGATGGATCTGATTCGGGTAAAGCACTCATTATTTGTTTGGAACGAAGGCTAGATGACTAATTCATATGTTTTATGTTTTGGATTGCATCAGGGGATGAAGTACTTGCACCACCGGGGGATAATTCATGGGCGGCTCAAGTCCAGAAACTGTATTGTTGACGGCCGCTTTGTGCTGAAAGTCACGGATTATGGATATAATGAAATATTACTGACCCAGAACATTGTCACAGAGGAAGAGCAACCTGAAGGTGAGCCATCTGTCAATGCCTGTTCTAACCATTCTCAGCAGACTCTGCAAATGTACTCATACTCTTTTGGGTTGTTTTTATTTATTTTTCAGACTTGTTTTGGACCGCTCCTGAGTTTCTTCGTAATTCAACAGCAAGAAGACGAGGATCTTTTTGCGGAGATGTGTACAGCTTTTCTATAATTGTTCAGGAAGTTATCAGTCGCTCTCCTCCGTTCTCTATGCTTGATATGCCAGCAAAAGGTAATCAATTACCCTAGTCCACAAATATATGCTGATACAGAACAGATGAGGCAAGTTTGATTTGATTTGGTACTTTCTGGTGATAGAAATTATCAGCAAGATTCGTGAGCCGCCTCCATTATGCAGACCAACAGTGTGTATAGATGAGGCGCCCCTGGATGTGATTCAGGTGATGAAACAAGCCTGGGCCGAGGAGCCAGAGAAAAGACCTAACTTTGAGGATATATTCAAACAGGTAACCTACACAGCACATGTGACCATGTGATCTGACTGTGGGTTTGATAACATATGTATCGATGTATTCATTTCTATGTTTTAGTTTAAGAACATCACTAAGGGAAAGAAGACCAACATAATAGACTCCATGCTCCGTATGCTGGAGCAGTATTCTTCAAATCTGGAGGATTTGATTCGAGAGAGGACAGAGGAGCTGGAGGTAGAAAGGCAGAAGACGGATAAACTCTTGGCTCAGATGTTGCCCAAGTGAGTCCCTGGACTGCTTCCATTGTGTCATATCAGATGTGTTTCAATGTTGGTATGTTCAATATGGATGCTTGATTATTTCCTTTGTTGTGTCTCGTAGATCCGTGGCCCAGGCACTAAAACTGGGCAAACCTGTAAAGCCGGAGCATTTTAGTGAAGTTACATTATACTTCAGTGATATTGTGGGATTCACCACTATCTCTGCTCTGAGCGAGCCCATAGAGGTTGTTGACCTACTGAATGACCTTTATACCTGTTTTGATGCCATCATTGGATTACATGATGTGTATAAAGTAAGTGGAATCTGGTGTTCATTTGAAAGAAAAACAATACCACAGTCAATATTATTATGTGCATGTGATTTTCAGGTCGAAACTATTGGTGATGCTTACATGGTAGCATCAGGAGTCCCCAACAGGAATGGAAATCGTCATGCAGCAGAGATGGCCAACATGTCTCTGGACATCCTGCACTGCATTGGGACGTTCAAGATGAGGCACATGCCAGACCTCAAAGTCAGGATTCGCATTGGCCTCCATTCCGGTATGTGACATTTTTTTTGTATTTTTGTGAAATTACATTATGTTCTCCGCCTAAAAAACATGAGCACTATTAAGTCTGTGTTTTACAAGAAGGAGTAGTGCAGCTTCTCAAGCTGCTGAGGTAGAGAGGTATTTTTACTTCCTTTATCCATGTCTGAAAACTATTCCTGGGATTCTGAACCTTATCCACTTAGTGGTGGTGTCATCCAATTAACACAGTGTACACCATTTCATATTCTGAATTCATATTCCAATTATAATAAAGGTTTATAGTAAGTACATTTCACATAAAATGATGAATGAGTCCCATCATTAGAATAAGTTGTCCACTGTTCTGTCTCAGGCCCTGTGGTGGCTGGAGTGGTGGGTCTCACCATGCCTCGATACTGCCTGTTTGGGGATACCGTCAACACTGCATCACGAATGGAGTCTACAGGGTTGCGTAAGTATTATGGCACACAATCTAGATAGATATTGTCCGTAAAAGCCTTTTAGTCCAAAAAGAGTAAAACCCGGGGCCCCCTGTAGAAGGAGCATAAGCATTAGTAAGAAGGTTGTGTCTCTCTTGAGGCTAAACTGGGCGTGCACTCTGCACTAATCCTTTAAAGCTATCAGTAGAATTAGAGCTCTAGTGATGATTCTGTGAACTGTTCAGTCAGGGTTACCCCCATTTTACGTTTAACTTAAATGACAGAACATTGTTATGAACCCAAAGTGACGCTTTGACTTGACTGTTACCTTTTGGTGGAAAAATCTGTTTGTATACCAATATACTCGTGTGAAACATTTGTCAAATCTATGTCCATGGGGATCTATTAATGTAAAACAATTATTTGTTTTCATTGGACAGCTTATCGAATTCATGTCAATCAGAGTACCGTTGACGTTTTAAACAGCTTGAAGCTGGGATACAAGATTAGCACAAGAGGCCTGACAGAGCTAAAGGTATAATCAATGAACATCCCTCGACATCATGTACAGTGTCCTTGTGCAGCACCTCTGAAATGCAAATATGTTTTTCTTCCAGGGGAAAGGCATTGAAAACACATACTGGTTAGTGGGAAGAGAAGATTTCAACAAACAACTACCTATTCCACCTGACCTTCAAGGGTATACATGTTTTTTTTTCTCATTGATGCATTGAATAACATTTCATTGGAAGCCCATTTACATTTAAATCTGTGTTACAGGGGGAGTAATCATGGTATTAGTTTAGAGCAGCCATTCCCAAACTCAGTAACACCGAGGCCCCCTTAAAAATCTGACGGGTCTGCGTGGCCCCCCAAAATAATAACCAAGAAGACAACATTAAGAATAGGCTCTTCTGGTTATTTTATTTTGGGGAAATAGCCTCTGCTACAAACATTGTAATACAAAAATGATTACAGTGGATTATTCAAGTCAAATAATGAACACAAATATTTTAATATTACAAACGAAACATTATACATTTAACATTAAATAATTATATTATTTTTTTTTTTTTTATGACCTCCCGCGGCCCCCCTGCAGTACCCTCGCGGCCCACCAGGGGGCCGCGGACCCCACTTTGGGAGACACTGGTTTAGAGGAAATCCCAGTAGACAGACGCCAGAAGTTTTTGGATCGACAAAAGAAGATGGGATAAAGTGATTTTGGTTCATGAAGAAGATCCCTGCACACAAAAGCATGACAAAAGTGACTAAATGTGATTAACTGCTCCCAAAAGTGGTCTGCTGATCCCAAGCACTTGCAAGAAGCATCGGATTTATTTTTAGTTTGGTCATGTAGGTTCCTTACAAGCTCAAACCCTTATGATCAGTCAATAGTCGGTCACTTAAGGTATGAGCATTATTATTTTAATTTTTCTGATTGAAAGTTTTGGATTTCACACCATTTCTTAAGCTTATAGGGTTTGAACATCTGGAATTCTGTTTGGGTGAAAAATAACAATAATAATAATAATACATCGTTTGATATTGCACAGTTTTGGACACTCAAAGATGCTTCACATGGCTCTATTCATTCACTCCATACACTGTGGTCACAAACTACTACTGTGAGGCAAATAGTTTGCACCATCGGCCCTTCCGATCATCACCAATCATTCACACAGCCACTAGACTCACACTGAACAGTATCAGCGAAGTGTCTTGCCAAAGGACACAACAATAATTGGGAAAGTCACAGTCGCAGGCGTTCCATTGTGGCACCTAGTGTTCCCGGCGGTCTGGTGTGCCCATCGCTGTACTAACCAGGCCCTTCCATACTTAGCCTCTAAGGTCTGACACAGGTGGCACTGAAGGTCTTTTTGTCACACTCAAACAACTGCTTCGTAAGGCGCAGTAAAGGCCAAGGCGTGTGCAGAGTCGTGCATGTATGCCATATATGGCCCAAGACGCCTCTCCTCATGTACCCTCAGGCCATGGAATCTGTGGTTCATTAGGACACAGTTAGTTGGCCTTGTGCCCTGCAGGAGCTGGGTGCTTCTACAGGACTGTTTTCTGCTTGGTTTTTCTTCACCCCGACATAAAGAGCATTATCAACATGACAGGAGACAATATCCTGCGCTGTTTTATTATCTACAAAGCTGTAGCATCAAAACTGATGCAGGCAAAACATTTTAGTATATTTTCTTTTTTATCCAGGGTGAAAACGTTTGTTCTTGTTACATATAGTCTGCAGTCCAGAATCACAAATGACCATGTTGATTTCTAAGTGACTTAAGCCTTGAAAGCAGTCTGGTTAGTAAAGAACAGAGAAAGGCATGCTCAAGAACGGACATGGACTGCATGAATCTTTCGAAGGAGGGTGTGTATGAAGTTGTTTTAATGTAAATCTCTCTGAGGTCTAAATCAATTTGCCAAAGAGATAATGTTCTGTACACTAATGGATGGAGATGCAAATCGTTCTGTAAATAACATGTACATAAATGCTTGGCATAGATGGAGTTCCGCATTATTTTTTCTTCTTTGCTTAGGTGAAAGATAAGGTTGCATCCGCTTTATTTGAAAACCATGCAGCATAATGTACTCACAAAATCACTAACTTGATATTTTCTGTTAGCTGAAACTCGTGTTTTTGGCCAAATGTGCCATGATGTTGATGTGGGGACAAATGTAGTCTAGAGCATGACATAAACTGTGTAGATGTCCCCACAGACGGCCCTCTGCACTCCTCATGACTGACACCGGCACCAAGGTGCCAGTCTGTGCGCAGTCAAGTCACCCGTACGCAGCAGTGCTGAGCGGAAGTGTGTTCATAGTCTGCAGATCGATGCGGCCACATTTGCAACTGTATTACGCAGAGTTAGAGGATGTTGGCAGCTTCACCTATGATCAGTGTGTGAATTAATGAAGACACGTTTATTTGAAGGTGCAGGATGCAAAGACATCACTGGTATCACAAAGGTAAGCTGCAGGCTCGCACTCCTCTGTTTGAAATGGCATCTTTAACTGATTGATTATTAGTAATATTGTTGCAGTCTTTAAGTAAACATCTTGAGTAGACCTCTGGGATGACATGGGGGGATTGGCACGATACCCGCTAAACGCATAGAAACAAGCTTTATTTTGTAAGAGTTCCCGGAAGCGCGCGTTCCTGCTGCGCCTTGTTCGCGTCCGCACAGACTGGGCATCAGACAGGTGGAGGAGAGGAGAGCGCTCCGTGCTGGACTGGGTTGGGCTGCAACACGAGCACCGTGCACGCTCTGGTGGCGGTGCACGGACCCTTCCCTTAGAATGACCCCCTCAGAGCGTCTCTGCTCTGCGTGCGCTCAGACGGACGTCGGGATGCGGGGAGGACGAGGGATGTAGCTGATTCCTGAGGGCACCGCGTGGACCCCGGGGTTCTTGGCTGAATTTTCGGCGTGCGGTTGTCTCATTTGGCGTTGGCTATGGAGAACCAGGCACCCGAGCAGCACAGCTATGAGGACGTCCAGAAGAGCGGCTATCTCCGCAAACATAAATCAATGCACCGGCGCTTCTTCGTGCTGAGAGCGGCCTCGGAGCGTGGTCCCGCGCGCTTGGAGTACTATGAAAACGAGAAAAAATTCCGCAGTAAATCTCCTGTGCCCAAGAAAGTGCTCAGTCTGGAGACTTGCTTTAACATCAACAAGCGGGCAGATTCCAAAAACAAGCACATGGTAGTGCTTTACACCCGCAGTGAGAGCTTTGCCATAGCGGCGGACAGCGAGGAGATCCAAAACGAGTGGTACCAAGCGATGCTGGACCTTCAGTGCAACTGTAAGATTCACAGCTGGGTTCTAGTCAGACTGGGTATTTTGTGCTCAGGGCCTGACCTCCAGTCACCATCATGTACATTATGTCTCAGTTTTATAGGAAGCATCCTCTTCTTATTCATAACGTTGACATTTTGACCGTATGATTCACTTCAGGGCATTGGGTTCATGTTTGAGGACAATGTGCATCATTTGCATGCTCACAATTCATTTATGTGCATTATGTTGTGCTCAGTCGGTGCCTACATGTTGAAGAGCAGCTTGTTTTTCCAGTGAGACACATCCCATTCGCTGTGACGGTGTATTTTGCATGGCGCAGTGAGCATATAGCAACCATGCAAGGGACGCATCATATAGTAGTAGCCTATCGCGGTGCACTCCGCTGAAGCGGTGTTGTTGTTTTTCTGCACAGCTCTCTCTCTCTCTCTCTCTCTCGCTCGCTCGCTCGCTCTCTCTCTCTCTCTCTCTCTCTCTCTCTCTCTCTCTCTCTCTCGCTCGCTCGCTCGCTCGCTCTCTCTCTCTCTCTCTCTCTCTCTCTCTCTCTCTCTCTCTCTCTCTCTCTCTCTCTCTCTCTCTCTCTCTCTCTCTCTCTCTCTCTCTCTCTCTCTCTCTCTCTCTCTCTCTCTCTCTCTCTCTCTCTCTCTCTCTCTCTCTCTCTCTCTCTCACTCCGTGTATGTGTGCGTGTGTTCTTCTAACCTACATTCGCTCAATACGCCACCGTTGATTTGGAGACTACATTTTGTCGGTGAACCTTAGAAAAATGTTAATTTTCCAGATGGAACCCGTTTTTTATTGTTACAGGCCTAATTATGGCGTAGTAAAGCACCACCCTCCCTGTTTTCACTCGTGCGCCTCTGTCAGAAAGGGCTTGCCCAGCGCGAAGGCGTGATAGCGTCTTGCGGGAGGGACTCCTGCATTTGTACTCACGTTTAACTCGCATACATATCAGGAATAGCCAAATACATAGCCAGATACATCAAATCGCTCTTGTGCACGATACATTTACTGCTTCCACCATACAGGGTGTGTATTACATTCATACACACACGCACACACAGACACACACGCACACGCACACACACACACACGCACACACACACACACACACACACACACACACACACACACACACACACACACACACAATCATTCATATTCATATTATGAACCACATGTATATACTATTAAATTCTATTGTACAACACATTATGATAATTATTTCTAATTTCTCCTAGGCAAAACTCCAGATGACTATGGCAGTAGTGGTGAATGCAGTTCACCATCCCCAATCCCGACCTTTAAAGAAGTTTGGCAGGTTAAGGTGTGGCCAAAAGGTCTTGGACATGCCAGAAACCTGGTGGGCATCTACCGGCTGTGCCTCACTGACAAGACAGTCAACTTTGTCAAACTCAATTCAGACGTGGCCTCTGTGGTGTTGCAGCTGATGAACGTGCGCCGATGTGGTCACTCTGAGAACTTTTTCTTCATAGAAGTGGGCCGTTCGGCCATCACGGGTCCAGGAGAGTTCTGGATGCAGGTGGATGACTCCGTGGTGGCACAGAACATGCATGAGACCCTGCTGGAAGCCATGAAGGCCTTAAGCGAAGAATTTCGACAGCGCAGTAAGTCGCAGTCTGTGGGGACATCCTGTGGTACAGCCTCAAACCCCATCAGTGTCCCGAGTCGTCGCCATCATTCAAACCTCCCCCCCAGCCAGGTGGGCTTCTCCAGACGTGCTCGCACTGAGACTCCAGGCAGCAGCACAAGCACTTCACCCACGTCTCGCTATGGCTTTCCTCGTGCTAGGACAGCTAGCATCGGAGCACGGTCAGAGGAGAGTGGAACAAGTGGCAAAGGAACGTGGGCCAGTTCGAGCCCAAGCCTTAATGGATCTTGTTCCACAACACCCACATTGAGGCCCAAACCCACCCGGGCTCCCACCCCTGCTAAAATCACCCTCAGCCTTGCGAGGTACACACCTAACCCTGCACCCTCCCCTGCCCCCAGCTTGTCCTCCAGCTCTGGCCACGGCTCTGAGTGTGGGCTGGTGGGGGCAGCAGTTGGAGGCATGACAATCTGTGCTTACCCCCGAGTCTCTCAGAGAGTGTCCATATCAGGCTCCCCCAGTGACTACGGCTCATCTGACGAGTATGGCTCTAGTCCTGGGGAACACTCTTTGCTTGTCCCAAGTTTGTCTGGGCATCACGGAGAAGGCTCGTCCAGCTACATCATGATGGGGCACTCACATCAACACTCCAAAGGCCGAAGGATCCTGCGGCGATCTTCAAGTAGAGAGTGTGAGGCAGAACACAGACTGCTCAGTAAAAGATCTTCTTTACCTTTGGCATCTCAAGAACGGCTCACTCCACTCCGAAAAGAGGAAGAAGATGAGGATGAGGAGTACACATTCATGTCACAGTGTGCAGACAGGGGGTCTACTGTTGAAGGCAAAAAGAGGGTAGAGAAAAGACGAGGAGCTGCTGCTGGAGCAGTAGATAGTGGCTACATGTCAATGCTGCCTGGTATCACAACTCCTCCAGTGTCTCTGTCTCTTGCGATGGGCATGTTAGACAAAGGAGGAGACGAATACATGGCAATGACCCCCAATAACAGCGTATCTCCCCCTCGCCACATGCGACAGCCCAGCGCTGAGGGTTACATGCTCATGTCTCCCAACAGCAGCAGCTCTACAGATCTTCATGGTCTGAGCATGTGGGAAGGCAGGGGCCGCCTGGAGAGCCACTCTCAGAGCAACTACATGAACGTGTCTCCTGTCAGCAGCCGCTCTGCCTGCAGCACACCTCCCTCTCAGCCTGAACAAAACCAAATACAGCCAAAAATGTTCAATTCTTATTTCTCTCTTCCAAGAGCCTATCAACATACTCTTTGTACTCGCTTTGAGGATGACTTGAGCAAAGGGGAAGCGAAAAGCGATAGCAGTGTTGATCAAACCAGTAGAAAAGGGACCACAGCATTTAGTAAACGTAACAAAATTACTTTGGGTCCAGCGGGAGGCTGCCAACTCTCCATGTCTTCCTCCTCTTTCTCCTCCAGTTCAGCCAGCAGCGAGAGCCTAGAAGATAAGTCCCTATCTGCGGGACGAGGGCTTAGTCTATTAAGGACAGGTGGAGAGAACAAAAGTCCTAGAGCAAGCACCAAGGATGGGCACCATCCTAAACTTGGCTCTGGAAAAAGCCCAAAGCAGCAGAGAAGTGGTAGACCACTGAGTGGATCAGACTTGTTAAAAGCAAACACCTTGCCTCGTGTCAAAGAGAATCTGCCCCCAAAAGTGTCCCAGAGTGTGGGGGAGTATGTGAGCATTGTGTTTCCTGATGACAGATACGATGCACATCATGAAGGAGTAATTCACGGCACCCTGCGCCCTGTGAACCAGCCCCTTTGTCATAATAACATGGCCAATCTCCCCCGCAGTTTCTCTGCTCCTCTTTCAGTTCCTACAGAATATGTCAGCATGGACTTGGGAAAATCCACCACTCCCGCATATACTGTCAGATCTACTTATAATACGCCCCAGGGCTCACCTGCTATCACCCCAAAAGTCAAACACACGGCACCTTCTCCGCTGGCGACCGAGACCAAAAGTGGGTATAGAGCATCCGCAGATACCCCCTCATCATTCACAAACAAGAACTGCAGTCGGACAGTCATGCCCTCAGTGGAGCAGTCCAGTTTGAGTTTTTCTCCTGTGAAATGCACAAAGTCTCCAGAACGTAGTAGCCATTTGGCCCGAGGAGACTTACAGGGACGTTGTAGCCACCACACAGACAAGTTTAACAGTCCATCACACCCATCTCCATCTTCTGCCTCCCACTGCTCAGAGGGCAGCAAGCCTCCCAGCCTCCGACACCTGGACTGCTCTCAGTGGGACAGCGGACAAGCCCCTGCTGGAGCAGCCTCCAGCTCATCTGCACAGCAAGGCCTTAACTACATTGACCTTGACTTGACCGTAAAGGAGAGCCCTCAGACTGGACCCTACAGCACTGGAGGCAGCAGCAGTGGCCCCTGCCTCAATGCTTATGCCAGTATTGATTTCTACAAGTCCGAAGAACTGAGAGCACACCAAGGCAGTAAAAAGGAAGGTCAAGGTACGTGCCACATAGGGATAAAATATCAAAATGTCTAATAGTATATCTGCCACATCTTGAATTATTTGTTTGTCCTGTTCATATGAGACGCCTGAGGTTTTTATAGCCTCTCTAGTATCTCTTTTTTTACTTTGACACTTTGAGTATTGAGACATAGCCAGAGTGACAGTATAATGATATATATATATATATATATATATATATATATATATATATATATATATATATATATATATATATATATATATATATATATATATATATATACTGTATACATACAAACTGTATATTGATTCAGGTGTCGGGGTTTAGATTTATGAAAACCCAAATAAAATCAGATTCACACATCTATGTCATGGCAGTTATATTTTATTTCATTTTACAGTTATGATACACAAACACAACTTTATGGCCTTGGTGGGGTAGAAGCTCTCAGAGAGCACGGTCGAGTTTCTGACAAAATTCTTTGTTGCCTTTTCAGATTGTTGACCTGCTTCTTTTTGGTTCTGAGGAAGAGCCCAAGCATCGTAGGATACCAAGTAAACTTTCCCCTGGACTTACCTATTTAACCAAACACGTGCCAAACGAACATGCATACATATGAAAGATGAGGGTTTGTGTCTAAATTAAAACTGATAACATTGTCATATTAGAACAAGGACAACAACACATAAGGACTCGTTCAACAGCTTTTCACGGGTTCCAGGGACAACAGAAGTCTTAAGAGGATGGGATAATGACCTGAAAATGTCAGTTCTTTTTTATTCTTCAATATTCCTCATCAAATGTCACTTTGATTTTTAGTTAAAAAGGGAATGCAGTTATGATAACACTTGTCACTGTATTTTTTTATGATCCTAAAAATCCTTGTAAGAATGAAGGATTCTGCTGAATACGCAATAGTGGGATTAGAGTACAAATTGTAGCTATTTTTAAACAAAAGTTTTAATTGGATGAGTAGAAAGAATGCGAACAGCGCTGCTCTATCAAGTTTAAACAGGGTTTGGTTTTTTTTTTAAAAGGACAAATTTCTTGCGTAGCACAGAAAACTGAAGAGCAAACTCTGGCTTTAGTTTTCATTCCTCTGCAGTATGGACTATCGTAGTATTAGTTTAATAATCAAAGCTATTGCACACACAGTATTGTTTTCTTATTTCTGCTTAATTATACTATAGAAACACATTACACCAGTACAGTATATACAATTTACAATATACATTCAGTATAATGAGTAATACTATAGCCTAGATATATCAGAATCAGAATCAGAATCAGAATCATTTTTATTGCCAACGTAAGTAACGGGAGGTCACAGACTTGGAAATTGCTTTGGCTCAGTGCAACAGTCAGAAAGAGATAATAAAAATAAGAATAAAAAACACTTCTAAAGAATAAGTTTAAATTTAAAATAGAGTTACAGTTACTATTTACAATATACAAGTGCACATGGTGCACACAATGTAAGGTGACAGCAGTACAGTGAAGTAAAGTGACGTATGATGGGCAGTAAAGTGACTTTATAAAGGGCGGGGGGACAGGTTAAGAAGTGTTCAAGAGTCCAACAGCAGAGGGGAAGAAACTGTTCTTGTGGCGGGAGGTTCTAGTCCTGATGGACCGCAGCCTCCTGCCTGAGGGGAGTGGTTGGAATAGTCCATGTGCAGGGTGAGAGGGGTCGGCTGTGATACGACCAGCCCGGCCTCGAGCTCGGGCGACGTACAGGTCCTGCAGCGATGGAAGGCTGCGGCCGATCACTTCCTCTGCAGAGCGCACAATGCGCTGTAGTCTCTGTTTGTCCCTGACTGTGGCTCCAGCGAACCACACGGTGATGGAGGAGGTGAGGATGGACTCGATGATGGCCGTGTAGAACTGCACCAACATCTGTGCAGGCAGCTTGGCTTTCCTGAGCTGCCGCAGGAAGTACATCCTCTGCTGGGCCTTCTTGATGAGGGAGCTGATGGTCGGCTCCCACTTGAGGTCCTGGGTGATGGTGGTGCCCAGGAAACGGAAGGACTCCACAGAGGTGATGGGGGAGTCCATCACGGAGGGTGGGGGCGGGGGGACAGTGCTCTTCCTGAAGTCCACAATCATCTCCACTGTCTTCTGGGCGTTCAGCTCCAGGTTGTTACCACTGCACCAGGACACCAGCCGGTCCACCTCCCTCCTGTAGGCGGACTCATCGTTGTTGGAGATGAGTCCAATGAGGGTGGTGTCGTCCGCGAACTTGATCAGCTTCACGGAGTCGTGGCTGGAGGTGCAGTGGTTGGTGTACAGGGAGAAGAGCAGGGGAGAAAGAACACAGCCCTGTGGGGCTCCTGTATTTATAATCCGAGAGTCCGAGACATTCTTCCCCAGACGCACTCGCTGCTTCCTGTCCGTCAGGAAGTCAGTGATCCACCTGCAGGTGGAATCGGGCACGTTGAGCTGGGAGAGCTTGTCCTGGAGCAGGGATGGCAGGATTGTGTTGAAGGCAGAGCTGAAGTCCACGAACAGGACCCTGGCGTAGGTCCCCGGGGAGTCCAGGTGCTGTAGGATGTGGTGGAGGGCCAGGTTAATGGCGTCGTCTACAGATCTGTTGGCTCTGTAGGCGAACTGCAGGGGGTCCAGGAGGGGGGAGGTGAGGGACTTGAGATGGGAGAGAACCAGGCGTTCAAATGACTTCATGACGACAGACGTAAGTGCTACAGGTCTGTAGTCATTGAGTCCTGTGATCCTGGGCTTCTTCGGGACGGGGACAATGATGGAGGATTTGAAGCAGGCCGGGACATGGCAGGACTGCAGAGAGGAGTTGAAAATGTCCGTGAACACAGGAGTAAGCTCACTGGCGCAGTGTCTCAGAGTGGCCGGAGACACGTGGTCCGGGCCAGGAGCTTTGCGGGGGTGCAGCCTCAGGAAGAGTTGTTTAATCTCTTTAGCGGCTATTGTTAGGATGGGGGCAGGGCTGATGGGTGGGTCGTTAGAGTAGTGGGGGGTGGGGGAGGGAGAGGTGTCAGGGGCAGCATCAAAGCGACTGAAAAATAAGTTCAGATCGTCAGCTAGCTTGTGGTCATCAGCACAGGGGGGGGCTTTGGGTTTGTAGTTGGTGATCTCCCGTAGGCCCCTCCAGACAGAAGCAGTATCGTTGTTACCAAACTGCTCCTGTAGTCGTTCTCTGTGCCGGGACTTGGCTGCTTTCAGTTCTTTCCTGAACTGATATTTAGCTGCTTTGTAGCCGCTGCGGTCCCCCTCCCTGAAAGCAGACTCCTTTGCTTTCCTGAGCTGCCGGAGTTTAGCAGTGAACCAGGGTTTGTCGTTGTTATAGATGACCCTGGTCCTTGTTGGAATGATGCTATCCTCACAGAAGTGGATGTATGACGTCACAGTGTCCGTATATTCATCCAAGCTGTCTGTGGCAGCTCTGAAAAGGTCCCAGTCTGTAGATTCCATGCATGCGCGCAGCTCTTCCACAGCTTCATCAGACCACACTTTGGAGCTCCTCACTGCAGGTTTCGAGAGCTTTAGTCTCTGTCTGTAAGCAGGAACCAGATGTATCATGGAGTGATCTGAGAAGCCGAGGGCTGGCTTGGGAACAGCGCGAAAAGCTCCGCGCACGGTGGTGTAACAGTGATCCAGAGTGTTCTCCTCTCTGGTCGGGCATTTGATAAACTGTCTGTATTTGGGTAATTCCTGGCTCAAGTTTCCCTTATTAAAATCCCCCAGGATAATAATCAGAGAGTCCGGGTATAAGCGTTCCATACACAGTACTTGCTCTGCGAGTGCGCGCTGAGCCTCGCGCGCGTCCGCGCATGGCGGTATGTAAACAGAGGCAAGAATGAATGAAACAATTTCCCGCGGGGAGTAATATGGTTTACAATGAATGAAAAGATATTCCAGAGCAGGAGAGCAGTGCTTGGAGATCACTGTCACATATATTTATATATATAAATATATATACTCTTTTTATTAAGTGCCTCATTTTTGATTGTAGCTGTTTTGACAGGTAATTTTCAAGGGTTGAAATAAGAAAAAAGTTTTGTCAAATTTATGAACCTTACTATAAACATCATCATTATTCTACATTCATTACTGTAATCCAATGCCTTACTATGAAATCTAGTTTTGTTGAGTTGCCGTGCCTACTACTTCAGCAACAAATGTAAGCACTTATTATTTTGTTTTTATTTTCCAAATGAGGTCAAATGAAGCAAAAAAGAACAAAAATCATACAACTTCTTCTTGTGGATCAGTCAGTGAAAATGGAAGTTGTCATTAACAATAGAATGTTTTGTTGCTGTGACACAAAAGACAAGACATGAAGTAGAGACATGAATAAGAGTGAAGAACACAGAGATCTGGTTGATATTGCATAAAAACCGGGAGTTGGCGGGGCATCTACAGCCACATTTGTGTTAATTTAGCCTTTACACATTTCCACTGATATGTTTTTAAAATGAGCTTAGAACATTGTCGCAGATGCTTGACTTTGATGCATCGTCCAAAAGTATTTTGGTGAATGACACTCAGCATACTGTAGAATTGTGGTTAGGCAACATGTGTGAAACTGCTATTAGCTCTAAAGGGGAGACACTCAAGTGCCTGACTGTAATTATTAGTCTTTTATTTATATTTCTTCTCGTTATTATGTGTCATATTGTGAATAATTTAAACCAGCTTTGGAAAACTATCAGTCTTCCACTCCCAGCATTTTTGTTGGGGCTCTACATAACGCCAGTTGTTCTCTGGTGCCAAAGTTTTATATGTGACTTCCTGTGCACACACATAAAGTGACAAACTTAATTAGAGTCTGTTTTGGAAGAAGAAAAAAGAAGAAGAACAAAAATAGACTACTGCCAGCAGTCTGTGCTCAAATTTCATTGCCAAACATATAGCCTAGATTTGTATGAATAAGTTTATAACCATTAGTGTAACCATATTTACTATGTTTTGTATAATCTCTTTGTTATTCTGTGGGTGTGATGATCTAATTATGTACCCATCATTTGTAATCTCAAGTGCAGGCAGACGAAACAGTTGGTGGTAAATCCCCTTGAAGAGTCTGAGAAGGTTTTTACAGATTAACTAATGCCAGTTTTACCATATATTTTTATTTATTTATTTTCTTCTTTTTTTTTTGCATTTTTATTATTTCATCTCATGTGGGTGCTGAGGTCTAAAAAAAGACACATTTTATCGACTATCTGAGTCTATCTTGTGGGAAGCTGAGATATGATACTGTAAGTACAATCAAGAGGGTGTCTATAATTACATCGGAAGAGTATTGTATGTATTTTAAATTGTTGATAAACTTTGATAATGGTGTAACCTGTACATTGGGAAAGGGGAACTCTGGCTATGTAAAGTGTGTACAGTGGAGCTTGCTCCTGGGTGAGGGACGGGCATGGGGTCAATCTGAATATTGATGAATCTTGTCTGTGATGTAGACAGCGTCAATGTTTTTGATAAAAGGATAAATGGTATTAAAAATAATTCCTATTGTGTTCCTTTCTCTGTTTGGTCTGCATTCATGATTCGTTAAGTTTATTGTTATGAATAGTTATTTACCTACTACCATAAATTCACCAAAGTAAGTTAATAATATGTTTGACTAGTCATTCAACATGTGGACAACTGTTCTGATTTCCACAGTTCAGATATTGAAGTCAGTTTGCAGTTTTAGGTCAGTGGGAAGTGTCTCCATTAAAACGGTTGGTCTAAGCCACAGTCCCCTCTGACTGAGGCTCTGTTGAAGGTGGCGACGGTCAGAACTGTCACTTTGATCACAATATAAAAAGCTTGTTTTTTGTCACAAAGGTTTTCTGTCAGTGAGATGGTTTTAGGATTGAGGCAATGTGTTGTATGACGTTTATTGTGAGGTGAGGCAGTGGGAGAGATGGGAGATTATTGTGTAAATAACAGAAGCTTGACGAGACAGCTCTTCAAAGGAAACAAAGCAATTCAGCATGCGCACTTTTGACCTGTGTTTGAAACTTGGAATTTTGTCATTTAGAAATACTCCGAATTACTGACCCTCTAAAACCATGGATCTATAGCTCAGGAGCTGGAAGTAGCTCACAAACTGTGTATGATATTTATTTAAAATAAATCAGAAGATCATTAATATATTGCTAGATACAATCAAAGTAACTAAAGTTACATGCACACATAGTGAAAGTGCACGTTTGCTTTGTTTGTCACGGTTTACAATAATTCACAAAGTTGATCATTGTAGTTAAATTCAACTTGTGTAGAACAAAAGGTTTTTGAAGCAGAACTTGATTCAGACACTATCTGTGTATCAAAATAATGTGTTGGACTAAAAGTAGTCTAAAAACAGTATTGTAATAAATTAAAATTATAGCGTAACCTGCCCAACACAGCTCACCAACCATTTCCAAGGAATTTACAGAATTATGAATGGCTAGTTTAGGAAGATGGCTCTATGTTGGTAAATTTGCAGTGGTGCAAATTTTCGGAAAATGGATCGAACTATGCTCTGTGAAATGTTCAAAGCTTGCAAAATATTTCTGTATATGTAAAACTTAAATGAAGATTACTTACCTACATAACTTAACACTTTAATCTTAGTGTATCTCTTGCATATCTCTCAATCTCTCCATGATGTTGTTTAGTGACAAATACTCTCTAAACATAGCTGTGATGCTATCACAGAACAGATGTAGTTATAATGAGAGTAGATTATAATCAAGTGGGCTCTGTTTAATTGACCGGGTAGTCAAGAACAGTTCAAAGGCAATGTGATTCACTCACTTTCGAGTATTTAGTTTAACCCTGTAACACCCTCTGTAGCAACTGTGCAACATGCGGTTCAAAGGTTATGGGAAAAAAGTATGAGGTTGCATCATTTTAATGTTACCCATGCCACTCTGGGTTTCTAACGCTCTGATATTATCAACATGTTTACAGGATTTATGGCCTGAAACTTACTTTTGTTGTTGACATAAAAAACAATTTCCTTTTTTATTGTCTCAAGGTGCCAAATAACTATTGTTTTACCTTTTTTTCCCCTCTCACTCAGGCAACTTTGAAAATGACCTCACCATGCTCGAGAACAGAAATTATAGTAAAAAGGAGGAACTTGCATCTGAAAGGGATGATAATGATGAGGATCATGAACCAAACTGACTAAATAGTCACAATTCAAAACAAAGGTATACAACATAGATCTGACCACCAGATGGTGCTGTTGAAGCTTATCTGAAAAACGTGGACCGGAAGCTCAATATGTGACGCTATCGCGTTACTTCGTCCAAAGATTGTTTTTGAAACAGATAACTACTTTGAAACCACAACTACAAATGCATGTTGTTGAAATTATTATTATATACTTGCAACATAACGCTCATGTTAATCAAATTTGAACCTTTTACCTGATATGGTATGATTTATTAATTTTGACGATCCCTTCAAAGGGTTAATTATTGTCAAGAGTGATACCTCCTGTTACATTTGGAGCCACAGGGCGACACAGGGGTCTCTTCTTCACAGATGTTTGATCTTCAGCGTGGTTGTTATTGAACTGTTACAGCCTGGATGTAGAGTAAAACTCCTCAGCCTGTGGCACAAGACTCACGGAGAAAAACAACTAGGATGAAAACGCTAAGATAAACATGGACATAGTAAAGTGAAGGACCAGCCTAGTATGCGGTCACACGTCTACAGGCCTCAACTCACTATTGTCACCTTGGTGTCCCACAGGTTTTTACTGCTTTGCTCTCATAAGGTCAGTATTCTTGCTTTTTTCACTTTGTTGCATGTGTGTGTCATTCACATACAATAGCTGTGTTGATTAGTACTGCAAAAGAATGTATTTGTAAGGCAAACATTCTATTACATTATTATTTTTCGTTTGGTTCATCATTTTAGGGTGATAGGGTGATTTCCATTTAACTAAGTGCATCAGCTTGTTAAAAGATTTTAACGACTTTTCTTTATGCCATTTGAATCAGCTGACAGAGAGGACACCATGGCTCCACATCCAGTGGTTCAGGCTATTATTGACCTTTCTGCAGGAGCCGTAGGTAAGAATGTTCCCGTAAGATGTTTGATTTTTTGCATTTGGCATTGTCATACACAACATTTAAGAAAATATCTTAACAGTTCACTGGCCTGACTACAAAAGGCATTTGTTCAAATATTATTGGGGTTATTGCATGACTACTTGTATTAACAGATTTTAAAGGAACAATGTATATTTTATTAATAATGAACACAAACTGAACACAGCTGGTAAGAAACATGTGACACAATATATTTCCATTAGATCATTAGATAACATTATATATTATTCTAAGTCAAGCTATGTTGGTTTTATTATTGGTTGATGCATTGGTTATACCAATGCATCAATTTGACCTGCTGGCCCTTTTGTTCTGATGACGCTGTCTTTTTCCAGCTCATTTCTCTGTTTGCTCTGCTCAGCGGAGTGGAGCTCAGCATAAGCCTTTTCATTGACTTTTTCCACTCTCCACAGCCAAACTCTTTGTGACTGTTGCAAACATTTTCTATTTATAGGAGGTGCTGCGTGTGTCTTTAGTGGCCAGCCTTTGGATACTGCCAAGGTCAAGATGCAGACCTTTCCTACAATGTACCGAGGATTTGTCCACTGTTTCATGTCTACCTATAGACAAATGGGCGTGCGTGGTCTGTACCAGGGCACCACTCCAGCTCTTATGGCCAACATTGCTGAGAACTCAGTTCTCTTTATGAGTTATGGTTTCTGTCAGCAAGTCATACGCTTGGCTGCGGGCCTGCCCAGTGAAACCGTCCTGAGGTAACTATCCTTCTTAAGCAGCACTGTACACATTTGTGCTCAGCTGAACCTGCCTTTGTTCTTCTGTCAGTGACATGCAGAAAGCCTGTGCTGGCTCAGTGGCCTCCATTTTCTCCTCTCTGGTGCTTTGTCCCACTGAACTTGTCAAGTGTCGCCTGCAAGCCATGTATGAGATGGAGGCCTCAGGGAAGATTTCTAAAAGCCACAAGTGAGGATCTCTTTTATTGCCATTAACTGTAAATATTATATTATGCACTGTATCTATTATCATTATGCAATTTGAAGTCCGTTAAGATTTTGTTTTGAAGTTGAACTTAACCAGAATTGTATTTTTGATTAATGTCTCATGGACACATAATGTGGGTCATTGATTTGGTCTCCATACAGAATTACTCAAACATATAATTAAAACTGATAAATCTTATGTTTTTCTGAAAAGTACAGTGTGGTCTGTGGTGAAATCAATAATGAAGACTGAGGGGTTTGTGGGCTTCTTCAATGGCCTGACCACGACCATTGCCAGAGAGGTGCCTGGGTACTTCTGCTTCTTTGGAGCATATGAGCTTTGTCGTTCAACCTTTGCTGAACACATGAAATGTGACAAAGATGACATCGGTAAAGTCTTTTTTTTTTCATTTTGAGGAAGACATTTTCATATTTAACTGGAGAATGAATGTGACTTTGTTTCAGGTGTGCTGCCAATCATCTTCAGTGGGGGCTTGGGGGGCGGGTGCTTGTGGCTGGTGGTTTATCCTATGGACTGTGTCAAGTCCAGGATTCAGGTCATGTCCATGACAGCCAAACAAGGTGGCTTTTTCAAGACTTTAATGACCATTGCACGCACAGAAGGTAATTTTTGTCAGTAATCTATTACAGTATATATATATATTTTAAACATATTACTAATTACTCTTTATTTTGGTGATTAGGAGTTCGAGCACTTTACTCTGGTCTCACCCCCACTATGGTCCGAACATTTCCTGCCAACGGAGCCCTGTTCCTCGGATATGAAGCTAGCCGTAAATTCATGATGAAACAGTTTGACAGTTGATTTTTACAAACTGGAGGATTTTATTACTAATGTGATAATGTGACGTTTGTGTCAAAATAATTGACACAAACTAACCGATTTTGTACTTTAACATAGTTTTAATTGTTGTTTTAGTATTGTTACAATCATATAACAAAGCTTTGTGTATCTCTAACCTTCTTACATGAAGAGTCATAGACACTCCAGAGTATTCTCATGACTACCTCAAAGAATTCGCACAAATGTTATTTGACTTGACCTATGCAGGCGTCAACTTTGTCTGCATTTTAGTTTTTGTAATAATGTATAAAGTGTTAATTGTGTCACTTTCCACCATGAGATAAACTGACACTAGGCTCCTATTTGTCATGAGTATTACCTGATCTTTAACCACTCTCTAAGTTTTATAATCCAAGTGAAGCTACAGTTAAATTACAGGCTGTAACTGATGTATGCACCGATTGTATGTTTTCAATCCATTTGCTGCATTTAAACCATGTTTCAGTGATTGTGCTGTACATGTTTTAACTGCAGCCTCAAAATACTATTGTGCAATTTGTTTACTTTGTTTCTTTTGGGAAATGAATGCAATATTTCAACTTTTTTTTTATTTGTCACAATTTTAAAATATGAATGTCAAAATGCCAGTAAACAATAAAAAAAAAAGCAAAGTAGAAAATATTGGAAACAGACGGTTTGATGTTCAATAAAAAGCAGTAATTTATGGAAAGTGTTTTCAATGCTTGGCGTCCATTCTCCTCGTCCACCAGCAGAGGGCACTTTTCACTTGAGAAAGACTGATTACAGAGGCTGGTAAAAAAAGAGATCATATTTTAGAATCTGAGCTGTGAAGGGAACAAACATTTGATTAATTTTAGATTACCCTACACTATTCAATTACATTATTTACATAAACTCATTGACTGCCAGTGACGTATTTGTCTGAGACCCTCTTTTTGACTGGGGATTACAGGACAACAAAAATAGGTAGAAACAAACTTATTTTTGCTGATGAAAGTAGACAATCCAGTCTTTCAGAATATGGTTTCATAGTTCACATAGTCTTAGGAAATAATATTATTGAGAATCAGTGAAATCATCAAAAACGGCTGGGGGTCAATTACAGTGATGAGTTACATTTTCGGTCTCTTTCTAAACCACTTAAACAGTTCTTTGAGAGGTGTGGAAGCATACAGAGAACAGTGGCCAATATATCAGCCTCTCAACTGTGCACTAAACTATCACATCTATCTCAATTATTATTTTATATCCTTTTACAACTTAGCCATTTCACCTACACCTTTCAAGGCACTTTCAAATTCAGTTTTATGGACTGCAGGGCTGACCGATAAACTGTTATTGTTCTGATATCAAGATATGACCATTATTACCTTGGTGACTGTGATAGCTCTACCCTTAGATCTACACTTTTATTTCTTTTATCTGATCGTTATCATTATCATCAACACTTTCATTATTAATGACGTCAACACTCATTACACCCAGAGTACTCTACCAGGAATGAAAGCCACCGCCCACCTCTACACCATCAACCTCTATGGCACATTTATCTCAAAGCTCTTTTACCTCTCAATTGGATTTTTAGAAATACAATGACAATAATAGGACTCTAGGACATGTATAAGCTATTGTCTTGTTTGTACTAGTATATTCTTTAAAAATTAGAGACATGACTCACCCCTTTCTCTACGCAGGCTCCACACAGACAACCAAAGAGGCCATTGATCATCTGAATGGCACAAAGAATGACCTGCAGAGCGCTTGTGGCCAGCAGGGTACTGAATAACCCAATGTGAAACTGGACAATATCTTTGGGTTCCGTGCATGTGCCCCACCATGTGCTGTCTGACAGGTAACTGCTGTCTCTGTCAAAGTCACAAACAAACAATAACAATCACTATTTGAGTGGACAGTAACGTGGAAGTCACCTCATGTTTTTTACCTGTCTTTAAAAGGTGTGGACCAAATCAGAAGAACACGGCAGAGAGGACCATTCTGCAAACCCAGTATAGCCACAATAAAACTATACAGTGCACCAGCCACACCCACAGCAGCAAACAAAATGGATAACAGCATCTGAAAGTGCAAAACAACAACACGTAATAAATTAGGGTTGGAGTTCTATTGACTTCTTCAGTGTCCTCGTGATGCTTATTAGTGCATTAGAGTCTGCTGCTTCCTGACATTCTTGACACACATGACAAAGATTATTCAGGAATGAGAACTAGTCATCCCAACAAACATCTACATAAAAAGTACAACTAATTATGTTTAAATGAGTTTATACATACAACTGTGCAGCTTCTCCTACTACTACTACTTACATATCTGCATATTATCAGAGTTTGAGGGTAAAAACAAGCTCACCCCACAACGGTTTCCACAGCAGCCCTGTTTGCCAGTCAAGTGAATGTACAGAGCTGGGAGTAACACCTGTAGACAGAAGGACATAGATTTACTGCAAAATGAACCAATAAATTATAGCCCACATCAGAGCTCAGTTTCTTCATTATTTATGGAGTAATTGTTTAAGAGGAAGTCACAAACCAGAAAACTACTTTGCCTCCATGTGCAAACAAGTTATAAAAGTAAAACAAATTATGTAAGGCTTGCATAAAAGTAAAATAAAACCTCTACATAAAGATTTCTAAAAAAAAGAATACTATATACAAGTGCACTAAGTACACACAATAGACATGTAGCGTAAAGTGATGCTCATAAAGGGCAGGGGACAGTCATGAGTCATCTGAAGAATAAAGAATATTTTAGAAAATTAAGACTTACCATCGCACCCCCTCCTACAAGTCCTCCCATGTATTTAACCTCCTCCGTTATGTGTCCATCTTTTGCATATTTGGTTTCTCCTCCAGGAAAAAACAGCACTATGTTGCAAATAATAGAAATGAGAGCCAGTGGATACAAAGAGACAGCAATGAAACGGGAACATTTTCCAGTGCACATGTTGCCGATTGGAATCCTTCTGCAGCTGCTGAAAAATGCGCCTTCAGCTGAACCACAAACCCTTCCTCTTTTCAGAAAATTCAACTCTGAACTGAGTGAAATGCGTTTGCACATGCAAAAGAAGTCAAAATGCCTGCTGTCAAGGTGTGGGTGGGAAACGACAAAGATAACGTAAGCAAACAATGCTTGGGATCGGCCAGAATGTGACTCATGACAAGGTTATTACTCATTACAAAGACATACTAGTTCCTGGGTTTCAGGGAGGTCAATGGCACTGATGTTAAAAAAACATGTCTTTAACTTTTCATTTCAAGTCCATTTTATTGTGAAAACCAATACATAAAATGTTTCACCATCAAAGCCAGTTTAGGAATTTGCAGCCCACGATAACGACAAACACAACCTGAACTTTGGCTCTAGTCTCAGCAAATGACGCACCATGAGTCACCAACATTTTTTAACATAATAATTTTTTAACTTCAAATGACAATGAAGTGGTTGACTACTGAAAAGTATCTCGACACACATAATTTATGTTACCTATAATTACTAAGGTAAAACACAAACCTATAGTCTTATTATCCATTTGTTTTTTCATGTTGGAGTTTTTCTCTCCGAGGGTTTGCGATACTTCTCCGTGTCTCCATGTTGATGTCAGTGCATGTATTGTATTGAACACATCTCTCTGTATTTATCAAAAACTAAAATGATGTCTGGACTCTCCACATAAAATTGTGAGGTCACATGCATGATGAATGGTTTAACTGAACAATTTACAAGAACATTGAAGAGACAAATTGGTGACACCAACATCACATACTTGTGTTTCCACCATGACCTTGCATGTTAAAGAGTGTCATGTTTTTATTTTTAGTGGGAGTGTCTGAAACATTCTCAATGGAGATCTGAGGTTGTACTGTATATAAATCTTAAAACTCTCAGAATATAAGTTTTAGACTTCAACCATGTCCAGATGGTTGAAGTTAAAAAAAGAACAAATGAAAGTGAAATCAATGTATTAAATTTGATGAAACAATCCTGGCAAAAAAAATGCAATTTTCACGAGACAAGTCTCCGACAGCCACTCTAAGAACGCCTTTCCATTTATTCTTCACCTGCAAACTACTGGAGATGATTATGTAAGTATAGTCCTATTACACATATGCTAATGCCAATTCAAAGCTAATAATCAGACTGGTTTCAAATTCCGTTCATCAAATGACGATGTCATGTCCTTTAATTAATTCTCAACAAAATATGATTAAAGTCCTCAAAATAGTCTCACGTGTTGCTCTCATTTTCATTCTAGATGCCACTCAAGTTCTAAGATTCATCCATCCATCCATCCATTTTCTACCCTTTAATCCATTTCTGGGTCAGGGGGGTGGCAATCAGAGATGCCACCCAAGTCTCATAGCACCAGCCCCTCACTGACCCTCTGCAGGTGGTGAGTCCACAGGAGGACGGCTGCTCTCTGAGTGTGAGCATAGCCTTGATCTTTCAGTGGGGGCTTTGGGCAAAGTGGGGTTAAGTGTCTTGCCCAAGGACACAACGACAGCAGTCATCAGTGGGAGTCGGTGTAGAAGGTGCAGAGGTGGGAATTGAACCCACGACCTTCTGGCCTTAAGGCCAATGCTCTACCAACTGAGCTACTGTCGCCCCTGGTGGTGTTCTGGTGTGTTGCCATATTACCGGCGCCATCCGACCCTTAATATATATTGTACCTTTTCCTTCATTTCAAATCAAAATATTTCAAGTTTTTTGTAATTGATTTATTATGTTTATGTATGTATTATTTGGTTTAGATGTAAAGTCTCTCTCACTAAAACCTTCAAACAAGGTCAGAAATCTAGGGGTAATACTGGACTCAGACTTAAATTTTAATAGCCACATTAAATCAGTAACATCAGCATCTTTTTACCATCTAAAAAACATAGTGTCTAAAGCAGACTTGGAGATTCGACCACATTAGTCCGGTCCTCAGGTCTCTGCACTGGCTTCCTGTGGCTCAGAGAATAGACTTTATAACAGCTCTGCTTGTGTACAAGTCTCTCCATGGCCTCGCACCAAAATATATTAGTGACATGTTAGTCCCATATGAACCAGCCCGGACTCTGAGGAGCACAGGGACTGGACTCCTGTTAGTGCCCAGAGTCAGAACTAAACATGGGGAGGCTGCTTTTCAGATTCATGCTGCTAAAATCTGGAACAGTCTTCCTGAAGATGTGAGACAGGCCTCCTCTCTGACAATGTTTAAAACCAGGTTAAAGACAGTTCTGTTTAGCTGTGCATACAACTGAGGAATTTTATACTTTTAGCTCTTTTTAATGTTCTGTGATTATTTATGATTTTAATGCTTTCTTATTTTGTTCAGCACTTTGAGTTGCCTTGTGTATGAATTGTGCTATACAAATAAACTTGCCTTGCTTTGCCTTACATTCATATATATATATATATTAGATATATATATATATATATTAGATATAAATTGTCCACTCACCTTTGGCCCTCCGCGGGCGGTTATCCCTCTCTAAGCTCGGGTCCTCTACCAGAGGCCAGGGAGCTTGAGGGTTCTGCGCAGTATCTTTGCTGTTCCTAGCACTGCACATTTCTGGACCGAGATGTCCGAGGTTGTTCCGGGGATCCGCTGTAACCACTCATCTAGCTTCGGGGTCACTGCCCCGAGTGCACCGATCACCACGGGCACTACTGTCACCTTTACCCTCCAGGCCCTCTCCAGCTCCTCTCTGAGACCTTGGTATTTCTCAAGCTTTATATATATATATATATATATATATATATTAGATATATTAGATATATATATATGCCTCCAGTGAAAATAGAATGATCCTAGAACACAGACCGGTCATGACTTGTATCTGAAGTCAACATACAGGTTCTACAGCCTTAAGTATAATAATAGGTGCTAAGAGTGTATATGAATAATAAATACATAAAACAATTGCAAAAATTGTTTTCAGGCCAAACTGCAGCTACTGTAATTGTTGATTATTCCCTGGAGGGCTGTGTAGATGGTCTGAGGCTGTTGCTCTCTCTGTTGTGTATACAGAGAGAAACTATTTCCCCTTTGCGCAGGATTTTTATTAGACAAATTCTCAAGATAACATTGTGCAGAGAAGTGGTCTGGCTGCCAGTTCAATACCGTCATCATGTTTAGAGCTTTCTCGAAAGTGTATATTCAATCATTTCTTCGTCCGGATTGAGACCTTCCCTTATGCTCTCCTCCCTGATGTTATCAGGGTGAAACATCTAAATAAAATGTGCCTCTGGTTAATCTATAAACCTTCCTCTAACAGGAAGACGTTGTTATAACAGTTGTTATAGCAACGAGAAAGGATCAACAAGGATGGCGTTCAATCCAATCCACTTTTATTAATATTGCACTTTTTATGAAATATTTGTTATTATATTTCCTCATTTTATTGCGAAGCTTCACGTGATAAATAAGTTAATTATTTAAAACTTTAACAATACAAAACAAAATATAACTTTCCGAGAAATAAATTAGGTGGTTATATGTTTTCTGAGCACTTAAGCATAACATGATACAGATGGTTAAAAGTTCCTATTTGACGGATAAATACTTTATTCATCCCAAAGGGAATAAAGCACTAATCCTTTGCTCACACAATCTCTGCCCTTGGAATAAAATGTACATTTGATATCAAATTGTCTGATATACTTCAGTCATTGATATGAGTCATTCTGAAACTGATGGTAAAATATTAAATCCACGTTTGTTTGAAGTGGGCTCTTCATGCAGAGCTTTGAGGTCACAGCGCCATCTTGTGGCAAATTGTATTAAATATTTTCATCAGAATAAAAAGTTAATAGATATAAGTTTATTAAATCTATGAACTTCTGCCTTTTATTTTATTGCAGACAACAGATTCAAAACTAACTTTAAACAAAAAAATGATTGTTTATTTAGTTGGAACACACACCTCTCTAGATTGAGTCTGGTGATAGGTCCAAGGCACATCAAAAACATCACTCATTTGCCCTGAACTTAAAAAAAGATTATGAAGACTAAAGGTTTTGTCCTAGATTATATAAAATGTTGACTAATATCATCTAATATTCACAGTGCAATGTGCTTCTATCACTACAGTACATAAAACAATTCCTCTGGACACTTCTTTTTCACCTGCACCGTTCAATGTCTATGTATTAGAAATGTAATAAGATTGTTTATGCATGCCCTTTGTATCTGCTGTTGACTATTTTATTACAAGTGCATCATCTGCCAAAGCCACTTCCTAGTTTGTGACTTCCTGTTACTTACAAAGGCAATAAAAATTCAGGTTTTGTGATACAGATATTTCCCTGGTGAACAAGAGGGTAATAAAGAGTTATTTCAAAGTGGTCTAAGTACAAATCTGTTGTTTTGTTAGATGCTTCAGAATCAGACCACATTGTATATTGACAGTTGGAATCACATGTGAGTCAATCATGTGAGTCACACCATCAGTCCATCACTACCTTACTCCACGTTTGGAAACGATCAACAAGACATCTCATTCCAAGAGCTGAACTATTCACAAATAAGACAAGAAACAACACTTGCAATAAATGTGCTATAATTGATGTATTTTACTCAAATCATAGTGTCAAATGCTGATAAAGATTCAAATTGAGCATGATAAAAAAACATTTGTAAGATCAAATCTGTAATAATACTTTAACAGAAAATTCCTGATACCCAATATAATGTTTTGGAGCAAAAGGCCATAAGAAAAGAAAATCCAACAACAGTTACAGGAATTATTTTACTAGTAAACAAGTCTATTGCACACATTTCCAATGAATAAGAAAAAGCTGAATAGGTGTTAAATTTTAATCTGCATGGAGGTCTGGAGTGTTGCAAATGGACATTCAGTAACTAGGCTTCAAGCTTGTAAATTCCTTCTGAATTAAATACATCTCTGGATGCAAACAATGTCTTCAAAGGGGAAACAAATCATCAAAATGAGCTAAGGAGTCTTTCTAAAAATCTATTAGCTTTCACATCACTCAGCATATGGCAAGAATCCACTGGGCTCAAGCGTAAAAAATGGCAGAGCTTTAAATATGCCTCCCACAATCATCTTGTTCAATGAGTAACCACATTCAACAAGTCTAAGTGCTTGGGTGAGTAACACGGCTGACCTGAACTGTTTTGTTCTCACATACAGTAAAGTTGTCAATAAAAGAATCCTTTGTCCTGTGAGCTTCACTTGTTTTCCTTCTGGAGCTTCCTGTCACTGGGCTATCTGACGTCCCAGTAAAACTTGCGCAGTTCATCCCAGAAGAACAGAGACAGAATGGTGTGAGGACCCAGCCGGAAGTACGAGGCTCCCAGGCCCTTGTACAGGCCCAGCGGACCCTCCTTCTTCAAGGTCTGAGAGAAGCAGTCAGCAAAGCCTTTGTAAAGCTGCCCCTGGACGACAAACAAAAGTCAAACTTGTATTCTTGGGTTTTTCTTTTTTTTAGTTAATGACAAACCTGGCTGAAGACAATCAAAATATATTGTTTATGAAAGATAATATGAAAACTTGAGTCTGAGTCTTGAATTGTAATTTCTAAAGTAGTTTTAAATAATATCCAGTATGTTTATGTTTTATTATGCGAGAATGAAAAATTCCACAATCCTACTCTTCCATTTATAAACCAACGTAACAGCCAACCTTTATAGTATCATCTCATTAAGTCACTATAAGTCACTAATGCACTAGGACTGAAAAAACCTGCACCGCTATTGCCACTTTTTTAATGTACGTAATCATATCCGGCATAGACTATATTTTTAACCTTTAACATGTTTGCACACTTCTGTCTTTTTGCTATATCTGAGTGATTCTATCTATGCCAAATGTGACACGCTAATCTCTCCAGTGTGAGATCAATAAAATCTGATTTTATCTTGAAAAGGAATGATTGAGATAATAACACTGCTTACCGTTCCTCGATGGTCCACTGGTTGGTTGTAGAGTCGTGTGCTTACGACGTCTAAAGGGGTCATTGCCAGGACCACCACCACACTGCTTATCATCCCAGCACTGAGAGGAACCAACCAGCTGTTTTTGGGGAACACCTAAACAAAGCACAATGTGTTTTTTTCATTATGTATAAATAGGGCACTGGAAATAAAAGCACGCGTTTCATTTTAAGAGATCCTTTGTGGCCATAAGACTCCAACAAATCTCCCTGCGCTTTATTGCGTTTGGAATGATGTATTTGTTTAAGTTTGTATGGATGCTTGCATTTTTGCTGCTGGACACTTAAAATAATTCTATAGGGACTGATAAAGTATCTATTGTCATTAAGCAAGTAACAGCAAGTAATCCCCCCTCTCAAAGCCACAGCTCACTAGACGTAGATTAATTGAAGACACAAATATGGGTTAACGGTTTGCAAGATGTTACCTCATAAGTGCGTAAGCAGAAGATGGTTGTATAATGGCCGCAGCAGTAGTCTATGTAAAGGAGAAGTTGTCTTACACATGTTGAAATAATTCCGACTTGAACCAGAAGTACAACGTTATGTAACTCTTGTGTTTTTAACAGGGGCACTGCAAGCTCGGTGTTGGGTTTCAGTTTCAAATGAAAGTGGTCAGTGCTTTGTCTGTGTAACAATCATGGTTTTAGCGACACAAGAAGAGCTACTGACTATTGCCCTCTATTCAGACTGACAGACAAAAACAGTATTGTGTCATGTACAGGAAGTCACGCTAAAACTTCTAAATGACCTCTGACTGATCATTTTTTCATCAAGATTTGCTGCATCATGTGCATGATGATGACAAATATTAAGCCTAACCAGACAATGCACTGTAAAAACTAAAAAGTTAGTTCAACTCAAAATTTCAAGGTAACTGGCTGCACGCGACTTTTGAGTTGAAGCATCAACTTAATTCTTTACGTTTTGAAGAACTACAATCATTAAGTTGTGTCAGCTAAGTGTTTCTAGTTTTGCCAAATATGTTTTTGTTATTCAAGTTACTGGGACTTTTAAGTCTGTAAAAACATACTATTTTAAGTTCAGATTACAGTCCCCTGCAATAACTTACTATTTTGAGTTTAAATTACCCCCCACATTAAATCATCCTGTTTCATCCTCATGTGTGTTTATATAGCGCTTTTATAGACCAAGGTCACTTGGGTAGGGGAAACCGTAGCACCTGGAGGACACCTATCCAGACACAGAGAACATGCAAATTCCACTCAGAAAGGCCCTGTTCTGAACGGGATTCGAACCCGGGACCTTCTTGCCAAGAAGCAAGAGTGCTATCCACTCAGCCACCGTGCCACACACACTGTAGTGTGGGAAAACTAATGTTTCTTAAGGAAACTCGTTCCCTCAATAAAGATTATTTTTATGAATACCATAAACATAACAATATAAGTTCATTAAACACAGTCTTCATTAACACTCATTAGCTCAGTAGACTAACTTACACATTGTTTGTACTAATCCATTTTAGTTTTATAAATGCCATGAACATAACGATACAAGCTCATTCGACTCTTATATTAGTCTTACGGTCCTGAACTCTAGAACTCTCAGATTGAGAGGCATTAATGCTTTCTAATCAAATAGAGTTTAGTTTCTGTCAAGCACTACATTCAGGCACAGAGACCTTTGATTACAACTAGAACATTCTATAAGACTGACCCAGGGAATATATAGGCCTACTTTGGCTTGGCCCTGTCGATTACGGTTGGTGAAAATACAATGATTTATTTGGTCAAATTAGTAACAGCCGGTTGCCATGACAAATTTGAAATGAGCGCAGATAAGTTTACCTCACTCTAACTCGGTGCACTGTAAAAAATGACAACTCAAAATTGTTCACCTTACTAAGATTTTTGCATTCACTGACAATAAAATTGCCAGTTGTAACTTGAACTGTCTGTTGTGAGCCACTTGAAATCACTTTCAGAAGTTGATTAAGTTGATTTTACTTTAACTACAACTTCAAAGTAAAATGAACTTAATTTATCAAATAAGGTGAACTTTTCATCAGTAACTTTTGAAAGTGAGTTCAAGTGGCTCACAACAGACAGTTCAAGTTCCAACTTGCAATTTTATTGTCAGTGAATGCAAAAATCTTAGTAAGGTGAACAATTTTGAGTTATTGTTTTTATAGTGTGTACACTTTCTTTAATAATTACACACACAGGGCTATAGCCAGTTTTAAGTATTCTTGTTCTGACTCCTGGAGAGATCAGAGTAAGAGTTAGTTTAGATGGTCAAACCTGTAGTTCCAGAACAAGTTCTTTAGAAGAGGAAAAGGTGGAGAGTTGAGCAGCAGATCCCACGCTGACTCTGGGTACAGCTGCACTGGAGCCTCTCCATAGCCCCAGGACTCCATGATCCTTGTAGATGGCTCTGAGTGCGTGTACCATGCCCTGGAAACAGTCAGTGGGAGTATAAAATTATAAATCATTATATCATATAACCATTATTCCATTTGCTTCATCCAACTTCTTTTTCTCTTGTTTTATGTTTATTTTGTGTCTTGCTTTATCTTGTTTATTGTTGATATTTTGATTTGACTACAACCACTACTAGTTACCTGGTGTTTGTATTGGTGTCCCACGGCAATGGATGAGGTAGACTGACTTTGCAAATGGGTCTTGACCTGTGAAAGAACATTCATTGAACATTTTTCCAGTTGTACTTTTTAAGGTAGCCATGTCAACATCATTTGTCAAATTTAAAAACGTGTAAACGGTTTCTAAAATTGTGATGAAACCAAATACGTTATCTAAAAAGAGTACATTATCTGATCATGTGACTGACAAATGTTCAGAACTCTTAATGCGATATAATACTCACTAAATACACTGGGCTGCCCATGACGGCGCCCACCACCCCCGACACGGCTCCAGCCACCGTGGTCCTCAGGGTGCTGACCTTCCCGTCGCTGTTGTGGATGTAACCAGAGGATTCAATGACCGCGTACGAGCCCAGCCTCACTCCATTCATAAAAAACTGGTACACCAGGCCCGGGGCGAGCCCTTTCTGTAAACCCGCCAGGCCGTCCACTTTCCCAATAGTATAAAACGCATGAAAGACGTTTCTATAATACACTTGGTACGTGCCTCGGCTCCGCAGCTCTCCTTGGAGCTGCATCCGTGTTTTCACTACTTCCAGCGGGTTGGTGAAGAGGCACGCTCCGCAGGCGGCCGCTCCGCTCAGAATGAAATCCATGTCGGACTTAAAAGAGCGGCTGTGCAGGCCTGAAGCCCCGGGAGCCCGTGGATCACCGACTGGGATCCATGCCCGCCTCCACCCACGAACAGACCCCACCACACAGCGCCTTGCAGGGCGCTGACATAAGAGGCGTTCAAGGACCGCTCATACCATGCTCTGAAGCGAAGCCCCGCACACTTACAGTCCATACGGGCATGGACCATAGACTGTAAATATTAATGTATGGACATACTACCCACATTCAAGAGAGTCACAATGATCGATTGTGCTTACGAGTTATTTTCTTTGAGGGTGAAAATAAACACATTTTTGTGATGTACAATTTCCCAGCACATGTAGGGACACAAATCTCGTGAACATGCTTTGTTGAGAAGGGTCTGTCTGCGGCCAGCAGTACGGAGGCGTGTCGAGTAGTAGGCGTGTCGGGTAGTGACGTCACTACCCGACACGCCTACTACACGAATTTTGAATCCACGTGAACTTCTGCAAGTGTATCCCATGGTGGTGTATCCGTTGAAGAGAAGACATGGCAGACCTCACCGTACGCAAACAGGAGAAGGATATACTTGGTTTTGTTACGTAGCCGCTTCTGTGACAGGCTTGACTGTAGCGTAGTCTGGTGGAAGATGCATGTTGGAGCCGCGAAGTGGGAGGAGCCTAGAGTTTCCTAAAGTGAAATTCCATATACATAATTATGGAAGATTTTTTGTGTCATCAGATTTTGAAATTTTTTTTGCTTGAATTCTTCAGTTTGAAATGTTTAACCCTGAAAAAGCAAGTTTGAATATTTTTATCTTTACATTTCAGTTACTAAAAAATCTGTTTACAAATTTCTATGTGATTAAAATTTCAAAATGACATATTCACCCTCAAAATATTCAATATTTTTTTTCAAAAAGACGGATTATTTGTTCCATCAGAAATTGAATTTTAAATGGACCTGAATTCATCTATTTGAATGTTTTTAACATCTTGAATATTTTTTTCTGTGAGTTTCAGTCACTGATTATCAATTTCATAATGTCAAATTCAACAGTCAAAATTCAATGGTGAAAAATGTACACGACACATCCGGTGTTCTGACGAGTTATGTGCTCTGTCAGTTGGTCTGTCAGTTGGTCTGCGCATAATGAACTGTTTTCTCTTCACTGACGTTGGAATCTCTCGTTATCTACATTAGACCCTTTAGAACTAATGGAGATTTTGTTAACTTAGAATATTTACGTTACCGTCACTTTGAGAGAGTGAGTGAGTGAGTGAGTGAGTGAGTGAGTGAGTGAGTGAGTGAGTGAGTGAGTGAGTGAGTGAGTGAGTGAGTGAGTGAGTGAGTGAGTGAGTGAGTGAGTGAGTGAGTGAGTGAGTGAGTGAGTGAGTGAGTGAGTGAGTGAGTGAGTGAGTGAGTGAGTGAGTGAGAGAGAGAGAGAGAGAGAGAGAGAGAGAGAGAGAGAGAGAGAGAGAGAGAGAGAGAGAGAGAGAGAGAGAGAGAGAGAGAGAGAGAGAGAGAGAGAGAGAGAGAGAGAGAGAGAGAGAGAGAGAGAGAGAGAGAGAGAGAGAGAGAGAGAGAGAGAGAGGAGAGAGAGGAGAGAGAGAGATGGGATTAATTTATTGGTGAAAATAGGACAATTGGCCTAGTACAATGGCAAGATATAGTTTGTGGCTCAGCCTGAAGTCTTGCAAACTTTGAAAAAGAGGTGTTCTCTATTAAAATCTCTGTGAGGACACAACTTTTAAAGACGATAATATACATCATCTGAAAAGTGTTGCTGAATCAGAGCAGAAGGTTTCCTTTGAACCTGTGAGCTCTGAGGTGTCAGTGTTTGACACAGTTTCTTTCCTCTTTAACTACATGATTATAATCCCTCTTCTGTTTCCTGAACCTATCAGGAAATCCTCTCAGCTCTTTAATGTTTAGCCTTTGCTAAAATGTTTCTTCTCAGATGTAATTAAAGTGTATTAAAAAAAAAAAGAGTACATTGAACCTGTGCTTTAAGTTAGAGGTCTCTTCTTAAACCGGTAGAAATGGGTGATGCTGCCCCCACACCTACAGTCGCTAATCCAATTTGACACACCAGGTGCTCCACTTTTGCTTGTTCCAGATTTATTTTTGTGTTTGTTTCAATTTTTTGACACACTTAGTTACTTTACTTGTAAACACAGTTCTTCAGTTGTAAATAGTGGTAAAACGCTGATACGCTGTATCCAGGACCCTCGCTTCACTAATGTCAAAATGTAATCCTACTGAGCTAATGAACTATCAAGTCGGATTTAAAGTGCAGAATCTTGACCGGAAGCACCAACCTTTCCAACTGATCACTGTGTGGACAAGCCCCGGAGAGAGATCTTGTGCCAGAAGAGATCCTGAAGAGGTCCTTGTGGCATCTTACATGTATGGACAAACAACAAATCAGAAAAGGAGATTCATTTGCATGAATTCAAATTACATTCAACATCGTTAACAATTTACTTGAAAAGGAGAAGAAAAGGTAAGAAAATAGATTACTCACTATTCTATAAGAGGATGTAATAATAATAATTACGAGTTTTAGTTACTGCTAGTGCTGCTAACCTGCCGTTACTTTGCCCCTGCTCAGGGACTGCAAAAAAAAAATAACACAAAAAAAAGTTTCTAATGGATTTGGTGAACTTTGTGTTTGACCCTGTGCCAGAGGATTTTCACTCGACTGATTCAGGATTTGTTTGCATTAAATGGCATTAAGTTCACTCTTCAGTCCCATTTGAACCAGAGTTCACTTTAAATGAACTGATTAGGGCAAAAATGTGTCATTTGTAGATGTGAAAACAAGTGTTCACTCTTCCAGTCATTTTGGTGGTTTCACATCTCCAAAAATGAAGTAACTTATACAGTACTCAGACTGTATAAGTCAGAGTACTGTATAAGTACTCAGACTGTATAAGTCAGAGTACTGTATAAGTACTCAGACTGTATAAGTCAGAGTACTGTATAAGTACTCTGACTTATACTTGGGACTGAAGTGTGAATTCAATTCAATTTGAATATGAATATGGTCTGATCTAATATCAAGAATCATCACTAAGATATTATGTTCTTCCAATGCACATACATACATACATAGGTGCTGTGTGTCTTTGTGTGATGAGCGATGAGCAAGTGTGAAGTGTGAGTTTAGTATCAAGAGTCACTGTTAATTGGATTATGTCAAGTTAGGAAAATAATCTATTTGGCTAGCAGTAGGCCAATTTGCACTAGGTGTACCAGGTCAAAGGAGAGCTGCTTGTTCTCATGAAACATTCAACTCAGCGTCAGCGCTGGGATTAGTGTATACCAGGAGTTAACACACACTGTCTGAGATAAAGCATTTGACTTTGGGATATCAATCATTTAGAAAAATTACCTATAAATAAATGTATTGAATATATTATTGTGTTGCATTCTGTATTCTATTGTTTTGTAAATTATTCTTGATCTTCAACCAGTGTGGGTACATATTCTCAATGAATGACTGAGGTGTGTGTGGTTATGTCCCACTTTGAACAGCGGAGTGCAGTATTTTGTAAGTATAGTTACTTGTATTTTTTCTCTTTCCTCAGGTTGAAGTATGGATATTGGAGGCTTGGAAACCGTGGTGGCTAATTCGGCCTATGTGTCAGCCCGTGGCAGTGTGGATGGAGCTGCTGCGTCCAACATGAGAGACAAGAAGATGCGTGCCAAGCTCAAACTACCTCACATTAGAGAGTGTGAACACATGAAAACCCAAGTAGACAGTACGTTTGACAGCATGTGTGTGAAGCAGCCTATAGGCAAACGCCTGTTTCAGCAGTATCTAGACAGTGATGCCAGCCATAAGAACGCTGGGGAGCTGTGGAAAGACATAGAAGATTACATCATTTCTCAGGAAAAGGACAGACAGCAGAAGGCCCAAAAAATTGTAAATACATTTTATGAGTCCAAGTCCAAGAGTTTTTGCAGTTTCCTGGAGGAAAAGGCTGTGACCCGAGTGAAAGAAGATCACAAAAATGTGCATGGAGACCTATTCAAGGAAAGCCAGCAGCAGCTCCTGAAGCATCTGGAGAAGAGTGCTCTGGCAGGATTCAAGAACAGCATGTACTTCCTACGCTACGTTCAGTTCAAATGGCTGGAGGGACAGCCTGTCAATGAGGAATGGTTTATGGACTTTAGGGTGCTGGGGAAAGGAGGTTTTGGAGAGGTATTTGCTTGTCAAGCAAAAGCAACAGGCAAGATGTATGCAAACAAAAAGCTGGATAAAAAGCGCCTGAAGAAACGCAAAGGCTATGATGTAAGACATTTCCCATCAGCCAGAAAATATACCTACTTCATACATATTCTACATGCTTCCTGCCATAACTGTGTGTATATCCTTAACAATACAATGTTGTGAAACAGCAAAGATGATGAGCCAGTACTATATGAGCTCAACAGCTCAATTCAAAGAGGCTTGTGGCCGTCTTAAAGGCCTCACAAAGCTTCTCAACCTCAGAACAAAGACACACAGCAGAAACCTCTGATAGAACATACCGACCTTACATTTCATTTATTTTGCTTTAAGTATCTCCAAATACATGTTCTGTTGAAATGTAATATATATTATTATTTTCTTTCATGAATAGTTCAAAGGTTACACTATCCTCACTCAAGATTGCACTAATGTTGTCCACATGTTTGTTTTACATTAGGGCGCGATGGTGGAGAAGAGGATCCTAGCTAAAGTACACAGTCGCTTCATTGTGACTCTGGCTTATGCTTTCCAAACCAAGACTGAGCTCTGCTTAGTCATGACCATCATGAATGGAGGCGATCTCAGGTTGTATTTGTATACAATCACAAATTCATTGAATTATTTACCAAAAGCTGCACAAGCTTGCACAAGCTTGCACACACCCTCACTAATCAGCCTACAAGAGATAAAGCTCACAGTCAATGTACATGTGCAATAACAATATAGATCAGTGGTGTCCAAGGGGGGTCTCAGAGGAACGGCAGCGTTCCTTTAACAGAAGTTAATTAAAACTTTAATTTTTTTTACTAAATATTACATGTTGTTGTTTTGTAAAATTAACTGTTATTAAAAAATTAACCCACAAATGCTGTCCTCATCTTACAAGAAAATGTTATCTTTTAATTGTAAGACGAAAGATCCCTGTGATCCCTTTGGGCAGAGAGCTGAGCTGGGGTGAGGTTGGTCTTCACTCATTCACGTTTCTGTGAGAGAGACCAATAGTACATGCAACTAGGGACAGTTGTTTAGAGGAACTGTCTTTAAAGGAAATACAGCCTTATACATTTATTTCAATTGACTGCCTGAACATTTGAACATTTTGAGTGCTCCCTCTGACGTTGCTGAACGTAAACACACCTCCAGAAAGAGCCACGACAACAAGGAACAAGGGAGTGAATCCGGAAACTTGGAGATACCTTTGTAATCAAGGCACAGCAACCTTCACCGAAATGAGGAATACAAATGTTGTTCCTTATAATAAACATGTGTATAAATAAACAAGCTTAGGTTGTTTTGCCAAGCTTTTGTCCACAGAGTTTAAGTAACTCCATCTTAACAGTTCTTTACCATAATGCCCCCTACAGATTTCACATGTACAATGTTGATGAGAAAAACCCTGGCTTCGATGAGAAGAGGGCCTGCTACTACACCAGTCAGATCATCTGTGGCCTGGAGCACCTGCACCAGCACAGAATCGTTTACAGAGACCTCAAACCTGAGAATGTCCTGCTCGATGACGCAGGTCAGGCTCCTGTTCTCTCAGTGCACGCTTCAAATGCAATCACACAAGGAAGTGAAAGAGACAAGTGCACATATGAAGTACACTGTACTTGTGTTTATGATAATAAGGAATGTTAACTTAGTTTTAGTTATAATAAATATTATATAGTTAACAAAAAATATTGCTCAGTTTATTTGACATGCCCTGTTGATTCATTTGTTTATGGTCTGGTTTGTGGCTCTGTGTTTGGCAAGTGGAACATGGATAACTTAATAGTATTTACATTGAGTTTTCAATATTTGACTAAAGAGTTCACAAAATATTAACTGCGTCAACTGACTTAATTTGTGGAACTACGTCTTAACTTATCTAATATCTTTACTTTGTGCTTCAAGGACATGTGCGTCTGTCAGATCTGGGTCTGGCTGTTGAACTCCCCACAGGAAAAGACAAAACTACCGGATATGCAGGAACCCCTGGTAATATTCAACTCAAATATTGAACCAACATGTTTATCAGAATGGTGGTGAACTGTGTTCCTTTGATGTTTCTTTGTCTTGCTCAGGCTTTATGGCTCCAGAGCTGCTCCAGAAGAAGGAGTATGACTACTGCGTGGACTACTTTACTCTGGGAGTCACACTGTATGAAATGATTGCTGCCAAAGGACCATTCAGAATAAGAGGAGAAAAGGTCAGACTCCGAGTTTTTTCACATTTTAGAGATCCAAAAGTGGAAGTCGAAGTCCCTTTAATAATGTGAAGTTTGGGATCATCCAGTCCACTTTGGGAGAATTCACAGCAGCAGTGACTGAAAGCGGTTCTATCCTACTCTAGCACAAGAACATTTGGACATTACATTGAGGTAGTTGGTCACATATTGTAATGAAAACAAATATGTGTTTTCTTCACAGGTTGAAAATGAAGAAGTGGCTCGGAGAATCATCAATGACCCTGTCAATTACACTTCCGCATTCAGCAAAGAGTGCAAAGACCTTTGTGAAGGTCTGATGATGAAAGATGTAACAAACCGACTTGGATTCAAAAACAAAGAGTGTGCAGAACTCAAGAGTCAGCCCTTCTTTAAGGACATTAACTGGGGTCGCCTGGAGGCAGGTATGTGTCCACAACTGTGTACAAGTGAGGAATCACAATTTTAGTGGATGTCATTCACAAAGATGAAAAATATTTAGATTACATAATTTTCTTTACAAGGAGTAATTTACTTGCTGCATATTATGAAAATCTGGCTATTTCTATGTTTATAGCTATAAAACAGACTTGGAAATACAAGGGTCACTGCTTATGGTTAACAATAGACAAATTAATAATAAAACAGGGTATTATTTCCCTTAATTAGAGAGCATTTTTACTAATGGAAAAGTCCTGTCTTGTCTAACTTTTTATGTGAGGATTTTCTTTTAATTTAATTTCAACAACCACATTTTTGAGGTTTCAATTTTTTCCATGAATTTAATTTTTCCATGATGACTATGATTATCCTAGCTTCATTTTTCATCAGAAAAATTGTAGTAGGATCATAATTGTGCATCCGCACCGTAAATAATTATCCTTCTTTCTAAACAGGCATGCTTCCTCCACCATTTGTTCCGGACCCAAAAATGGTCTATGCCAAAGACATTGATGACGTGGGGGCGTTCAGCTCCATCAAAGGCATCGTCATAGACAACAAGGATAATGATTTCTTTACTGAATTTTCATCGGGGAACATCCCCATTCCCTGGCAGGAGGAGATGATCGAGACCGGAGTGTTTGGAGAGCTCAATATCTGGGCAGAGAATGGGAAACTCCCCAACGACCTCGACCCAAACTATGTAGAAGCTAAGGGTGGTGGATGTGTCATGTTTTGAGCTATGGGTAATAATAAAGAATAAAAGGCAATAATGTAATGCAGATAGATCGCCAATTAAAGTTATGAAATTAATATTAATATACTATTGTTTATATTGTGTAAATATGTTCCATGCTTAATTATTTAATGTAGAGTATGACTCTTGTAAAGCACAATGTACACAGCAAAAGATTTGATAATGTCATGGTGTGGATTTTAGTTTTGTATTTTTGTTTTATTTTGAAAATAGTTCTCTGTGGTTGGTTCTATTTGTACTTCCTGTCTTGACTGTCTGCCCCGCCCTGATGTGTTTCACCTGTGTCTCTGTCTATAAATACCCTGTGATCCTCTCCCCTTGTTGCTGGTCCATTGTATTGTCTCGGTCTTTGTCTGTGTTCCTTGTTCCTGTGTTCGTTTTGCTTTTTTAAAATTCATACATGTAAATATGACAGCAGTTACAAGCGTTGAGGAAAATGTAAATAAAATATGTATTTAGCAGAAAAATAGTGTCTCATTAAATTAACCATGTTGACTTTAATCATAATCATTGGCGAGGTGCAGAGAGGACTGGGCAGCAGTCGAAGGCGGAGACCTCGACGACCCAGTCCACACACCCAACATCTGGCTCTTGGGACGTGGAACGTCACCTCACTGGGGGGGAAGGAGCCCGAGCTTGTGGGGGAGGTTGAGCGATACCGACTAGAGATAGTCGGCCTCACCTCCACACACAGCTTGGGCTCTGGAACCCGACTCCTTGAGAGGGGTTGGACGCTCCACTTTTCTGGTGTTTCCCGCGGGGAGAGGCGGCGAGCTGGGGTGGCCATACTCATTGCCCCCCATCTCAGCCGCCACGTGTTGGAGTTCTCCCCGGTGAATGAGAGGGTCGCGTCCCTCCGCCTCCGGGTGGGGGACAAGTTTCTCACTGTTGTGACGGCCTACGGGCCTAACGGTAGTGCAGAGTACCCGGCCTTCTTGGAGTCCTTGGGAGGGGTACTGGACAGTGCACCGCCCGGGGACTCCGTTATTCTCCTGGGGGACTTCAACGCCCATGTGGGAAATGCCAGTGACACTTGGAGAGGGGTGATCGGGAAGAGCGGCCCCCCTGATCTGAACCCGAGCGGTGTTCAGTTGTTGGACTTCTGTGCCAGTCACGGCCTGTCCATCACGAACACCATGTTTGAGCACAAGGGTGTCCATCAGTGCACGTGGCACCAGGACACCCTAGGCCGGAGGTCGATGATCGACTTTGTAGTCGTATCATCTGACCTTCGACCGCGTGTCTCGGACACTCGGGTGAAGAGAGGGGCGGAGCTGTCAACCGATCATCACCTGGTCGTGAGTTGGATCCGCTGGCAGGGCAGGAGGCCGGTCAGACCTGGCAGGCCCAAGCGTGTAGTGAGGGTTTGCTGGGAACGTCTTGGTGAGCCCCCTGTCAGACGGACTTTCACCTCACACCTCCGGGAGAGCTTCTCCCAGGTCCCGGCAGAGGAGGGGGACATCGAGTCCGAGTGGACCATGTTCTCTTCCTCTATCGCCAATGCGGCGGCTCGTAGCTGTGGTCGCAAGGTCTCTGGTGCTGGTCCCGGCGGCAATCCCCGAACCCGGTGGTGGACACCGGCAGTAAGGGATGCCGTCAGGCTGAAGAAGGAGTCCTATCGAGCAATGATGGTTCGTGGGACTCCTGAGGCAGCTGTCCAGTACCGGCAGGCCAAACGTGCCGCGGCCCGGGCTGTTGCAGAGGCAAAAACCCGGGACTGGGAGGAGTTCGGAGAGTCCATGGAGCATGACTATCGGTCGGCCTCGAAGAGGTTCTGGCAAACCGTCCGGCGCCTCAGGAGGGGGAAGCAGTTCTTTGCCAACACCGTGTATGGTGCGGGTGGAGGGCTGCTGACCTCGACTGGGGATATTGTCGGGCGGTGGAAGGAATACTTCGAGGTTCTCCTCAATCCCCCCGTCACGTCCTCCGTCCAGGAGGCAGAGGCTGAGGATGTTGGGGCGGATACTTCCATCTCCCTAGCCGAGGTCACCAAGGTGGTTGGCAGCCTCCATGGTGGCAAGGCGCCGGGAGTGGAGGAGATCCGTCCTGACTATCTAAAGTCTCTGGATGTTGTAGGACTGTCTTGGCTGACACGTCTCTGCAACATCGCGTGGCGATCGGGGGCGGTGCCAATGGAGTGGCAGACCGGGGTGGTGGTCCCTCTCTACAAGAAGGGGGACCGGAGGGTGTGTTCCAATTATCGTGGCATCACACTCCTCAGCCTCCCCGGTAAGGTCTACTCCAAG